>JANHFO010001225.1:79069-92215 GCA_032468095.1 Pareas carinatus | reverse complement strand
GTTAAATTTTTATGTTTTCTGTACATCGCCCTGAGTCCTTCGGGAGAAGGGCGGTATATAAATCTAAATAAATAAATCCACCCTGGTTTCCCACCATTGTCAATGTGTTTACTATCTGCCTTCATTTCATAAGTATGCTGGGACTGTTTTAAATTTGATTCTTAGATTTAACATCCACAATACCAAATTCACTAGTGATATTTGCCAAAGATTTCACTGCTTAGAATGGGATAATGAGACTCTTCTTCAACACTATAATGCCTCATGTTGCTCTTTGATTAGTCTGTCCTCATGAAAATCTAAAGATGCCAGGATCAAATCAGTGGGATGGAGACTGTTGCAACTGATGATAAAACTCAACATGGAAATTCTTTATGAATCTGTGTTCACTGATTCAGAGGGTAAACTAACATTTTGGGGTTCTAGAGGGACTTTTGCTTTAGATTATGTGTTAATTTCCAATGGCTTTGTCTCCTATTATAAACATTTGTGTATCTTTCCTCTGCTGTTCTATGACTGAGTAATGATTGATTGATTGGTTGATTGAGCTTTGTTTTTCCAACTAGCAAGTCACCTATCAGTGGCAGATCCTTCACTATTAATTTGAGTGGAGCCAATCTTTGCAAGCCCCTGATTCTCCTGCTGTCAACAGTTGGTGTCCCAAAAGCCTTGGGCTGCGATGGTTCAGGCCCCCTCTGTTGGAAGTCAATTGCTGGTGGGATGCTTGAAGGTTTTGCCAGATTTATCATTTTGCTCTTCTTTCTTTTTCTTTGTTCAAGTCTGGTTCTGTTTTTGTTAGTCTCTGTTATATTGTCTTTAAATTGTTTCAGTGTATTGTGATCATTTGCAGTTGGGTGACATTTAAGTGAATAAATAAATAAAACAAATATTTCCATCCGTATGGTCCCATAAGCTGCCTGTGGTTATGGCTCAATTCTTTGTAGCCTCAGCAGTTAATTGTTTGAAATAAACTGTAAGTGTGAGTAACAAGGCCTGTTAAATAATCGCTATATGCCAACAAATTGTTATTTTAACTCAAAACAGCGAAACTGCTGATAAAGATACAATTTTATCAGAATTTTTAAAATTTAATCTTGCATGGTGGGCATCTGTGCTAGCTCCAATTTTTATTGCCATAAATATTTTACAATTCTCTTTTTTTAAAAAAAACCATCATTTTCTCTAGATACAAAAAGAACAAGTCAAATCCTGGAAATTATCACTGTATTAACCTTTTTTTCTATCATTACAAATAATTATAATCAAAGATTTTATGCTATAGAGTCTTGAAGTAGACTTTTTCTAATAACAGTTTTGCTCCAGACCAGGCAGGATTTAGCCTTTGCCATTTAACCATGAATCAATGTACAATATTGTATCACCCAGCTAAGAAAAATGGTCTCTCCAGATACACACGCTATATCACTTTCATGGACCTCAAGGCAGCCTTTGATTCTATATGACATGAGAGACTTTGGAAACAATTAGCCATAACACTGATCCATCATCTTCCTAAACTGATAATTTATCAATAGTTTGTCACCACCATGCAAATCAAAGTACATTGTAGCAGAGACTTAACTGAACTTATCCTCCCATTAAAAAATGCAAAACAAGGCTATATCTTGACTGCATTATTGCTTCATCTATACATTTATGATATTGTTGAAGTTTTTGCATCATCTTTGCTCATCATACCATTCTGGAATGGTATGTGGGAATGACTTTGGGAGACAGGAGGGAGAACCGCAGAGTAGACAACAATCAAATAAGTGGTAGCTGAACTTGCAGAAGCAGCAGAGGCTGGCAAGTGTCTCAGAAGGGACCCTGCCTACTCTCTTGGACTGTAAAGGCAAGTGGGGAGAGATGAACTTTCAGACTTGCAAGATTCTGTTAATGTAATCTTATGATAAATTTAGAAATAGATCTACTGGGTTTGCTTCTTGCTAGCAATTTTGCAAGGCTGTCACATTCCTCTTCTTCCCTGTGCTGATGATGTGGCTATTCTCTTGATAACCCAGGTGGGCCTGTGTAGATGCATGCATCCTTGAAGCATAATTTTATTACTTCTTTAGGGAACACCTTGAGATTAATTACTCTAAAGCAAAATATTTAGTATTTTTCAGAAAGCAGTTCAAATTTATTGAGCAGATCATGGCTTTTAAGTGTTTAGGTATTCAATTTTCAGTCTTCCACACCCTGGGCCAATCAAGTAAGAGAGATCCTCATAAAAGCTTTTAAATCATCTTTTGCAATTGCTGGATATGCAAGTCAACATGGCAACAACTATGTATCAGCAGCCATTGAACTACTCGAGAGTAAAGTTTTAGGTTCAATGTTCTCTGGTGCGCATATGTGTATTTATAGGGATGCTTCTACCTTAGAAATTTTTCAATCTAAATTTTGAAATAAACCAGGTTCTTCATTCCACCCTCATGTGGTAGAATTTGGCTGCATCCCCTTCAGGACCTGTCTGAGACTATGCCATATCAGGCACCAGTTGAAACAAATGCAAAAAGCAAATGGGGAGCATCTTTGGGTCACCATATCTTATTAGATAGCTGGGAACAGATTATTGCTAGGAACTATGCCAAAGCTAATAACCATCTGTCTACACTTGCCTTTGTGGTTTTTGCTAAGATCAGATCACTTCCGGCTGTCTTCCTGTTTTTTAGTTATAAAAGGAGTTTAGCAGCCTGAAGAGGAAACCCTAAATGACAGTTTCATGTGCCATTGGTGCACTGACCCAATGAGATTGGAATCACTAACTCAGAATCAGCACAGCAGGGAGACTTAGAGATTTTTGGAAAGAAGGGAATAACTGTCTGCCAACAGTGAATTCTATTTTGTGATCTGGACAAGCCTTTTGCCAATGGTCTATGTTAGGTTTCTAGGTTAGAGGATTCTTTGCTGTCTTTGATTAAACCATGTTTTTGAGAGGCATTTGCTCAAGGACCTTCTAAATGTTACTAATCTATTTATTAATTTATTAATTTTTATTTATTAAATTTGTGTGCAGCCCCTATTACTGTGACGGTGACTCTATTATATTTGGAGGATCCTCAAGAGATTTAAGATGGAGTGCTTAGGATACAAAAAAGGCCACAGAGTTGCAGAGCAATGGCTGAGTTTAAGATGGCAAATTCTATCCGTTTTATCTATCTGATTTTCAGAATCCTTTTCTTTGTAAGGGATTAAATCAATCAGCTTCATCTTGTCTGTGAACCTGACTCTTTGTTACTACTAGGTTCATAGTGAGAAGAAAGTGTTTGCTGTCGGGTTGGATAGCAATTGAAAAAGACACTGCATAATGTAGTAGCCTAGTAGTTGATACTAAAGCAAAATCAATAGTACAAAAGATGTACCTATTCTATTACCTATTCCACAATCCTATCTGTACTATCCTGAAGACCTGAACATTAACTGTAAGGGATAGAGGTTATCCCAAATAGCACTAAATTGGACTTCTAAGCATCCATCAGTCCTCAACTTACAGCAGTTCATTTAGTGACTGTTCAAAGTTAGAACAGCACTTAATAAAGTGACAAGACCATTTCCCACACAACTGTTACAGCATCTTCATGGTCATGTGACCAAAATTCAGATTGTTGTGTACTGTGGAGGTGGACAAACGGAGGAAAGGACAAACGGAGGCACGAGGCAAGTAACAATAACAAAAATAGCATGAACTGAGACGAGCAACCCTCCCTCTGGGTCCCACTTATAACGGCGTTTGAAAGTCCAGGGCTGGCGCGGGCGACCAATTTCCAAACGGAACGCTACCACACTAAGTCCCCATTGGTGCGCGCGCGGGGCCTGCTGTTCGTCCAATTGTGGTCCACGGTTTTCCGAGCTACCCACACGGGACACAACATACACACTTGGCAACTGACTCATAATTAAGACAGTTGCAGTTTTCTGGGATCATGTGATCACCTTTTGTGACTTTCTGACAAGCAAAGTCAATGGGGTAGTCAGATTCACTTAACCATGTTACTAAGTTAAGAACTGCAGTGATTCACTTAACAACTGTAGCAGAAAAAGTCATAAAATGAGGCAAAGCTCACTTAACAAATGTTTTGCTTAGCAACATACATTTTGGGCTCAATTGTGGTCGTACGTTGAGGACTACCTGTAGTGAAAAAGTGGAAAGGGGGTAAACAATTGATCAGAAGAGAGATATTATAGATAATTGAGATTTTGTCATTTAAGTCCCTGATTATTGTTTTATAATGCTTGCGCCTGGCTGCAATCCGAATGTAATCTTCCATCTTTTTTCCAATATTCCAATTGGTGGTATGGTTGTCTCTGAGAAGGATGATAGCCATGGAGAGTGAATAATTTAATTTCTATTTTTAGGAAAACACAACCATGGCCAATTGAAACAGTATAAAAAGAGCATGGCTTGTGGTGTACAGGTTACTAAGATTAATATACCACACAAGCACACACTCAAGGGCTGTCACCTTGAAGAGTTTGGGTAGGGCAGAATAGAGTCTTTAATTGCAAGAATTGTAGATGAAAGCCTAGGGTTCATCAAATTTCCAATTTAACTACAGTTAAATTATTGCAGCATAAAAAGAAACATCCAGACACAATAATCAAATAGAGCTAAAACCTATATAATAGTCATGTAAAAATCATTTTTAAACAATAACATATTGATAGCATAGGTTGTTAAGACACTGACCTGCTTGTATACCTGTATGTAATGTACATTTGTAAAAAAATAAGCGAACTCCACTGCTAAATCTAAGCAATCACTACTCAATAACAGTTAGTAGTAATGCTTTCACAGACATTACATCTTTAAATATTATGCTAAGATTGTTATTGTCGAATACAGAGGGAGAAGGAATATGACAAACTTGCTTCTTTTCTGTCCATGACATAAAACATCAAATCAAATCAAATCAAATCAAATACCTTTATAATGATCTTTGACCATCCTTTACTGTAAAGAAGAAAGAGAGTTTGACATAATATTTTGTTATTGGGAAAGTGGGGAGGAAAACAATAAAATGAAATATCTATTTGAAAATTTTGCGCAGTTGTATAACTTGGTGAAGATATTTGACCACTGGATAGGGGAGTGTGGTGTCATCATCCCTTAAAAACAATAATAAACATAGAATTTGTGTGTCCCTCATATGTGAAAATGATTGGAGAGCTTCTCTTGGACATCATAAAAAGGACACTGTATGAGGATATGAGTGAGAATTTCTACCTCCCTGTATTCACAAGGGCAAAGTCTCCACAAATAAAAAATCCGATGAAATCTTCCTGCCAGTAGAGCCGATGGGAGTCTTATAAAACATCCCACACCATATATAGTTTTTCTCACAGAATTGTAGAGTCTCACATCCATACTTTGCTTTCTGTCTGATTGACAGTGGTTTGATCTCTAGAAGCCATGCATTTCCTTGTTCCTGCTGTCATCTCTGATTGATCAGATCTTGCACAATTTTGAAGCACCCCAAACTTTTGAAGCACCCCAAACTAGAAGCAACAATACAATGAGAAAATACACCATGAATAGTAATAGCTCTTTCAACCACTGAGAATAACTGCTCTCTGGGTAAAGGTATTCATGTTTACAGCTAAACCTATTTAACTGACATATCTGAAGTTAGTTACAGGAAAGGTTGTAGAAGTGTCAAGTTAGAAATGTTTTGCACTGTAGAAAATAGGTATCTCAATTAGCAAAAACAAAAAGATGAAGGAAAAAAACCCAAAAAACACAGGTTAGCATATGTTGCTGGCTATTGCCAAAATGCATTATGTAAGGAATGAAAGAAGCAAATATACCAGCATAAAAAATACACATCACCATATCTTAAATGAAATGCCCAGCGGTGGAAAAAAATAATTTTGTGTTCAAGACCCACAGGTTGTACATTAGAAAGATTTTCTTGCTATCCATCACAGTAGGGAGCATACTTCACAAACTGATGACATTCTTTTAATTATACTGATGTTTCACAGGGCTCCTACCTTACCTGAACACTGTAATAATACCTTATAGAGGTAGTTATGCACTACAAAACTGCATAAGATAGAAAAGGATTAACAGAAAACAGATATATTTAGCAAGTTTATAAAGAAAAGGATGTTGATTAGTAGTGATTAACTATACAAGCAGGCAAAATGCAGTGATTAGAGTTCAGAGAATTAATATACAAGGAGCTGTGTTTTACATTTTTGGGAGCCACAATCTGCTTGATATGCAAGTTTCTCTGTGCTATTTATTTCTATTCTGAGTACTTGCTTCAGAAAATGAAAAAAAACAAAAGCAATGATTTTGATGCCATACTTCTTTATATGAAACATGATCTCTAAGTAAAAAAAAAATAGATTTGTCTCGCTTTCACCAAATAATGTTCATGAAGGCATTAAAGTTTCTAAAAATGGTTTCCAAGGGGTCTGGGGTTTTGCTTATTTATTATTTGAACTTTTATTGAAAGAATTCTAATTTTAACAGTAATATTTTGAGGCATGCTGTAAAAAGTAAAATAGCTAAGAAACATTCTTTAGTTTTATCAGAATCTGGCCATGGTTATAATTAAGAAATCATACATATTATTAGCTTATTTGGTAGTAAAATCAACTTACAGATTTTGCAAGTTAAGAATTTATCCTTAGAGAGAAATTACACTCTGAAGAGACTCACCAGGCACATACTCAGACTTTGTTATTATGTCTGCATGTAACTTTATATTTAGAATGCAAACATAATTTAAATATTTAAATGTCCAACATGCAAAATATGGTTTAAACTGTATGTATGTATGTATGTATGTATGTATGTATGTATGTATGTATGTATGTATGTATGTCCACTCTTTGCTCTATGTTACAGTCTCTTACAGACTATCATTTGCAATTTAGACTTTGCATCAAACCTGGTTTAATATCATCAGTATTCTGCCCGTCCATGTCAAACCATAGCTTCTTTTAAAATTTGTCAATGCTGAATACTAGTGTGCCAGCTCAGACATCATACGGAACCATAATTAATCTTCCTTTTAAAGCAATGCTTCAATTAACTGTATCTCTAATCTTCCCAGTCAGAGAACACAGAAATAGCTATATAATCTTAATGACAGTTTAGGGCTTAAGGAACTCTTCAGTTCCCTTCTCTCTTCCCTTCTTTATATTTTCAGAACATTAAACCAACTCTGTAAGCGGAAGATAAGAAACTGGTGGTTTCTTTTAACTGTTGACATGAGGGAGGACCAATTCAATAATAGGCCCCAATGTGCAAATCAATTCCTTTTGAGTGATGCAGCAAGTAAAACTGATGCTCATTCAACCTGACAAATACAGTATTTCTCCAATGAATGCCTGCAATTCTACAATTGTCATATCAAAACCACCCCTGTTTACTTGCGACTATTTTGATTTTATGCTAACGTCCTCTAGATAATCTATTTTGCTTCTAGTACATATTTGTCTTTTGGGGGTTCAGGGTGTTTGTGATAGTGGGGAAGTTTCAGATCAAAATCCTTCAGAAGTGATCATTCACCTCCAGTATCTATTTATATTGCTGTCGCCTAATGCTGTATAGGTGGGTGCTTGCTTTAGCTGGGCAGCTGGAATGACCTTCACATCTTGGGTGACCTTGGTGGAAGTATATCTCTGGGCAGACACTCATGACATTCTTCATTCCTCCCTCCTAGGAACATCCCTCTGCCACTATAAGGCAGCACAGCAGGATTTGAAGGGAGGAGGGTACTGATTTTTGGGAGAATACTGAAGAATGTAGGGTAGTGGATTTTTTTTTCTTCAAAAAAAGGAAATAGAAATTTTATTTTACAACAGACTCATTTTAATGATAGGACTGTTGTATACTTAACTCTTACCAAACTTCCTGGAGTCAGCCTGAGAAGATCCCCGGTCTGCGTAGGCTGGCCTGGAAGAAAAGTAATTACCGGTTAAAAGCTGATTAGTTAAGGCACGCCAAGCTGCGCAAAGTATAAAAAGACAGCAGCCGGGGTTTGCCAACTGCTGGAGTTAGTTGTTGGTTCCACTGTTAATAAATGTTGTTTTAGTGCACCCTGAAGCCTCCGGTCTCCTTCGTCGTCCAGTTAACACCTGGCGACGAAGGTGGGATTAAGACACTAACGGGGATGACTAACTGAGACTGGAACATCTGATTTCACCGGCCTGGTGATAGGAATAAATCTGACTGCTGCATGGAGTGAAAATGTATCAATTCAATCACCAACACCGTTCAATGCATCCAGAGAACAATGGGATGTGTATCTAATTTGATTTTATTTTTTCATCAATGCTCATGATGTGCTGAATTTTCCCGAAAAAAAGAGATCTTTTTGAGTCATTGCGACCATGAGGTCTTCGATATGGCAAAAAACCACATGGAGCCTGAGACTCTAATAGACATTTCTTGAAAAGACCTTATGGACCTTAAAGTAAGAGCTCACTACGTGCCAGCCCCATCAATGTACATTAAACACCATGAATTTTGCCACAGGCTGCAAAGAGAATGAGAGTCTTTCAGCCAGTATCTGGCAGCATTCAGGAAAGCATTGGCCCATTGTCAATTTACAAATCTGGAGGAGGCATTACTAGACCAAATAATCTTCGGCGTCAGAGATGGCAAACTACAGCAGAGACTACTTGCCAACAAAAACCTGACTTTCCAAATTGCAGGCGATAAGCTGTGGTGACAGAGTCTTCATCAACAACTGCAGACTCGCTGCAACGTCCTTTATACAAACCAGTAGACTGTGAAGAGGAAGAAGTTTATCAAATTGCTAAGCAGAGGAGCGAAATTCAAAAGAACTGTGACAGCTGCGGGGGATTTCATCCCAGAGCCGTCTGCCACTTTAAAGAAGTTAATATTCTCATCACCGCAAGGGACAAGGAGCAACTCTCCCTGAGATTAAGGGCAGTACTGTCTACATTTAGAGGCTGGGCTGCGATTAAAAAAAAAAGGAAATGTAAAATTGGGGTGCCTGAGGTGGAAATTTTAGGGTACAGAATTGATGGGAAGGGTATTCACCCTACCTTGGACAAGATAAAAGCCATCCACAAAGCACCAACACCTCAAAACAAAACCGAACTGCAAGCATTTTTAGGATTGTTAAATTTCTATTCTACCTTTCTTAAGCAAAAAGCCACCATGACTGAGCCATTATACGACCTGCTTACAAAGAATGCTATTTGGACTTGGGGAACCAAGGAGGAGACTGCTTTTAGGGCAGTTAAGAAATTATTGTCAGCAGACAGTCTATTGATTCGTTATACGACTACCCTTCCATTGATTCTAACTTGCGACACCTCCCCCTATGGCATTAGTGCGGTGTTAAGTCACAAATTACCATCTGGAAGAGAAGCGCCGCACCTTGTCATCACCTGAGCAAAAGTACAGCCAGATTGATAAAGAGGCGCTTGCTATTGTAGCAGGAGTTTAACGCTTCCATGAATATCTCTATGGCAGACCTTTTGTGGTGTTGACCGATCACAAACCATTATTGGGGCTATTAGCTGGGGATCGGCCCACTCCCCCCACTATCTCCCCCAGATTTCTGAGGTGGGCGGTGTTCTTGGCTGCCTATAAGTACAAATTGATCCATAAACCAGGGAAAAAATTAAGCCACGCTGATGCACTGAGCCGCTGCCCAGCCACATTGCACAGGGGCCTGAAGTTGAGGAATGCCCAATTCTCCTTATAGAGACTTACCAGTCCGGCCTCATGACTGCGAGCCAGGTTACATACACTACAGCTAAAGAGAGCACTTTGAGAGCTGTTTTAAATTGGGTTCTTAGGGGCTGGCTGGTTTCACCTGTGGTAGAGGAATTCTGGCCATTCCTTACACAGAAAGGGGAACTTTCCGCTCACAAGGGGAATCTGTTATGGGGTGAGAGGGTAATCCTTCCCAAAGTCCTGCAAACAAAAGTCCTCCCTTCATGATGGTCTTCCATGGATCAACCGCATGAAATCCCTGGCTAGGAGTTACATGTCGTGGCCAAAAATGGACGAGGACATTCAGGCATGGGTAGGAGGCTGTAGTCCCTGCCAGGGGTCCACACCTGTGTTGCCTAACGCTCCCCCCAAGGAATGGAAAAAGCCCCCTGGGCTATGGTCAAGGCTCCACGTCGACTTTGCCCGGCCCTTCCATGGAAAACATTTTCTGGTAGTGGTAGATGCTTTCTCGCAGAGGCTGGAGGTTAAGTTAATGCCATCAACCACCACCAAGGCTGTGATTCAAGTGTTTGATGACATTTTTGCTACCCACGGCCTTCTTGTGCCAGATAATGGGCCTCAGTTCTCTTCTGGGGCCCTGGAACAATATTCGAGGGAAAGGGGGATCCACCATGCATTGATTGAACCCTACAACACAGCGGCAAATGGGATGGTCTGGTCTACCAAGGAGGCCCTGGGAATACATGGACCTGGGCCATGGCAGGACAGATTAAATAAATTCCTGCCATGGCAGAATGTTACCCCTCACAGGTCAACAGGCCACAACCCAGCAGAAATGCTGATGGGCCACAAGCTCCAAACTGTTCTAGACCATCTCCACCCAAATTACGCGCCTGGAAAAAACACAATAAAATTCAACTAGGCCCAATAACTAAACATAGGGGACAACGTTTACGCCAGAAATTATACCAGTAATATTAAATGGGTTCCGGGAATGGTGATTGAGCTAATGGGGCCCAGGTCATATGTGGTCAGCCTAGCTGATGGAACAAAATGGTGGCAACATATTGACTAACTACAAGGAATAGCAAAGCAAAGTGCTTCACTAAGAGAGGGAAACCAGGACACTAACACAACGATTCCTCCTTCCATAAACTTCCCTGGGTATGAAGACGAGGACTTACATGACGAATGGTTATCCCCCCGTCTCGGAACCGACATCAGATCTTCAACACAGGAGGAGGTCACGTCCGGAGTCACACAGAAGCCACCAGTAGCGGCTTCAGAGGCTCAGACAAGCACAGCCTCCTTCACTGCAAGAACTGTGCAGGTCTAGTTGGTCCTGCAAATGCCCCACGTACTTGGATGACTACGTCTGTAGTCAGGCAAAACCATCTAAAGGGTAGGGGTGTTGTATACTTAACTCTTATCAGACTTCCTGGAGCCAGCCTGGGATGATCCCCAGTCTATGTGGGCTGGCCTGGAAGAAAAGTAATTACCAATTAAAAGCTGACTGATTAAGATGCGGCAAGCCGCACCAAGTATAAAAATTAAGCAGCCGAGGTTTGCTGGCTACTGGATTTAGTTGCTGGTTCCACTGTTAATAAACGTTGTTTTAGTGCACCCTGAAGCCTCTGGTCTCCTTTGTCATCCAGTTAACAAGAACCTTGCTTATTGCTGAAGAAGAGTTCATTTCCTAGGCACTAAAAAAAGAACACCTACCTGTATTGTAGATTGCTACAAGTAGCAATGCATAATACAAGGAGCCTAACTTTTCTAAAAATCATAATGAATTGAGTCATTGATGTAGATGAGGTGTTTTGAGATAAATTTAATGACAAGGCTTCTTATCAGTTTTTTACAGAAGTGGCAACACCTTAACTCTGCTTTAGAAGCAAACAGGACCTGAGTTTAGATCTTTCAGCATGGATGCAGTGCACTTTAAGGCACATTTATGCCACTTCCTGCTTTAATTACAGCTTGTGAACCAGCCCTAAGTACAGTCCCACACAAAGCAATCCAGATATGAGGTTGCCAATATAATCATGGTGGCTTAGAAAGTCGACACTGGAGAACATTAGGTAATTATAGAAATGCTCTCATTCTTTGTCACTCTACAATCCATCCGATTTCTGCAAAAATCAAAATTTAGAATCCTGTTGGTTTCCCACTTGTCATCTGAACTCACTTAAATGCACTTAAAGAACTAAAAGACTGGATAAGAAGAATCAGTGGCATGGTTCAATTTTAGGATCTGTTGTTTTGTAACATTATTGCTTTTAATTGGTTTTAGAGCATTTTAAGCATTTTTTGGCAAAGGATACTGCCTTTAAATGAAATATGGCCCTGTTCCTCTCAATTAAATGTGTATGGATAGGCCTGTATAAATTTATCAGCTTTTCTGGTATTCAAAAAACTGTGCGAAATCCAAGGTTGCAGAATGTTAGGCTGTTTGAGATTTTGTAAGATGTATGTAAAATTATTTCTAAGTGTAAAATTATCCTCTGCTATCCTATACTGAGATAATAAGTTTTCATTTGGGTTGAAGCAATGGGGCTCAATTATAGTGATTTTCATATTTCTTTTTTTAAAAAGTTTGATTTTCACAAACTGATGTGTTTTCTCATATTACTGCAGTATAGTGTAGGTCATGTAGTGGATAGCTTTATTTTATGCTGTTTCTGTAATATATAATTTTATAATATACTCCAAGATGCTGCAATTCCACTACAGTGTGTGTGTGTGTGTGTGTGTGTGTAACATGTCACATTGATCGTCTGATTATTTGATATTTTACAAAATGAAACTTGTGGATTAGCTGGAACTATCTGGTAGGTGTGACTACCTCCCCCCCAATAGATTCATTATCAAAGCTGTGAATAGTCATCCTATTTACTATAGCTAGATTCATACATATTACTAAGCTATAATTTGATTTATTTGGATTTGGCTTAACAAAACTATGGTTAAAGAAACTATACCTTAACACGAACCCATCAATTTTCAATTTAATACCAGCTATCTCACCCAAGTGACTCAGTTTACAATAAAAAAACGTAGGTGGTATAAAAGCATAAATATTAAAAAAATGCAAAAGAAAGACCAAAGTAACCTATTATTAGTTAAAAAGGCTGCGTGAGCAGCTTATTCATTCAGTGACATATACTAATGATAAATTTTATTAAAATCTCTTTAGTATTATAGCATAATGTAAATTTCAATTCTTTCAACCACATATTCATCCACTGTATGCTGTAACCAAAAATTTTAGTCCTTTTTATGATACATTCTTTGTTTCACTTGTTCTTCTGTTTCAAATTTCAGTAAAAGTTTACACATTTTAGCAATACTCAGTTGTACACAGTTCAATTTCAGTCTTACAATGTTTAAAAGTATTTTAAAATCTACTTTAAGCCTCTGTAGTAATTATACATAAGGAAACCACTGGCAAGTATATCCTTCTGACACCAGATCAT
>JANHFO010001225.1:63123-78969 GCA_032468095.1 Pareas carinatus | reverse complement strand
AGAAGCTATATCTAAATGTAGATACACGTAAACTTGTCTGGCAAGGGGAAAAACACAGATTAAATATAAGGTGTTACAAGATGTAAAGGAAAGAGAAGTTTGGGTTATCAGATTTAAAATTATATTTTGCAGCTACTGTAATTGTTTAATTTGGTTGAAAGAGTGGTAGTTGCTGAGAAACAGAAGACTTTTGGAGCTAGAATACCAAAACTTTAGATTTGGGCGGCATGAATATTTGTAGTGTGATAAAGTCATTGTTAATGTAGGTTTTAAAAACCATTTTGTTCGGCAAAATGAGAATATGAAATAGATGTAAAATCAGGTTGTGCTCAAAAATAACACCATGGCTCTTAGCACAAGAATACTTTAGAAATTAAATAAATAAACACAAATCACTATCTTATAGTGACATATTAGAATTTTGTTAAGAAAAATGCAAAACAATATGAATATGGATCGGTTTTGAATTTCTATTCCCAAATCTTACAAATGAGTCTGGTAATTTTCGATGCTGAAAAAAGAACTAAACCTCAAGTTATAAGAGCCAAGCCCTTGGCCCAAGGTATGAAAGGTAGGTCATAATTTTCCAGTTGGATCCATAAGGGATTTCTTGGATAAAACAATCACTTGAAATCTAAAATAAAACAGAAGCCTCATCCAGTCTTATTTGTATATCTAGTATTTCATCTTTTTCCATATCATTCTTATCTATTTTTAGAGTTAAAATAACCTCAGCAGTTTCCTATGGGACAGATTAATTAATTAAAATTAATAATTAATTTTAAAATATTATTGCACATCTCTATGGGCCTTTAGTCAATTTATAACTCTTTAAAATCAACATATTCTAATCAACCAATTGCTGTTTACTCCAAAAAGAATATTTTCTGAGTCTTTAAATTTGTATTTAAAAATCCTTTTGCTGTGGACTTAAAGTCCTTAGAGGCTACATTACACTTGTGAATCTGATGAAATCCCTTGACTCCCAATTGCACAACACACAAGCGAATGCAGAAACATTAGTTTCTGCTGTCTTCTCATGACTAGCAGCTGTTCAGAGTGCATATGGGCAATCTCATGAACTCATGAAATCTTCAAAGAGATTTCCATGGCTCGATTCTATAATAGCATCCACCCATAATGTTGTCCTCATTATTCAGGGACATCCATTCACCTTTCAGCAGTCCTCACTGAAAGTGTCTGAATCTACACTCTTATCAAAGCTTTTTTTTTGCATCCAATAATACCACTCCTGCACAATCAGTTTCCTTGGTTGTACATCTAATGTATCAATTAGCGGGCTTATATTAACTGAAATTTGCCATCCTTTCATGTAAACAGACGGGACAGGATTAATAGTGGTAATATATTTTGCAACATCTATGTCAGAAATGCAGACAATATTTTAGCAGTCATCTTGTATAAATAAATTGCCCAATAACTTATATTTTCAAGAGGATCTTTATCAGCTTTCAATATTGTCGTTGTAGATCTCATAAAAAGAAAAGGGCAATTTGTGTTCTGTTTATAAATCTGGAGTGTTCACCATGAGAGCTCTGGATAACTCTCTTCCAGCACTGCTTCAGTGATATCTGAAGAGGAAAAGCCATGATGGCTTCATGTGAGGCAGAACATGGTTTCTGATTTAATGGAAGTTCTCCTCTACATAGGCTTTTCTCCTTCAGATGTGTGCTGAATGTGCACATAGTGCAGGGAATCTCGTGATATTTGAGTCTGTGTGGGTAATGATTAGGATTGTCATGTTGGAACTTGCTTTAAAAAGTACAGTTTGACGGATGGGCACTATTATTTATTGCTCTTTCCCATCACGGCAACAGACATTCCGTTGCTTAATGCTGAAAGAATAGATCCACAGAACCAGAGAATCTTCCCTGAAACTCAAAAAGAGGTGTACACTCAAATAATGAGTGAGGCTTAAGTGAAGGAGGGTAAGAGAAAGGCATGCGTCTTCTGTGGGCCTCTGTGGTCTGCCTGTTACTGGACCATTTGGATGGATTGCCTCTGTCTCGGCTCTTCACAGCTCTTCTTCTCCTACAGAGCCTTGGGGCTGTAGCTGTTCCTGAAAGAGTGGTTATTTCTTCCATGAGCTAGGGCCTATCAAAATCCTACATTTTTTCAAATATTTCCAAATCCTAGCCAGAATGAGTGAAAAATGTATGGCAAGTCCTAGGGGAAAAAAAGACAAGGACAAAGTAGAGCTTTACCAGAGCATTCTCATAGTGAGTACTCCAGTCTACATAATGGCAGAATGAAATTATGGGCACTTTCAAAAAAAGGTGTCACT
Source organism: Pareas carinatus (assembly GCA_032468095.1). Taxonomy (NCBI): domain Eukaryota; kingdom Metazoa; phylum Chordata; class Lepidosauria; order Squamata; family Pareidae; genus Pareas; species Pareas carinatus. The sequence continues at coordinate 76,664 of JANHFO010001225.1, read as the reverse complement.
TTACATTTGCCTATTGTTATTGTTTTTAAACAACTTTGAACTACAAAATATTAACTCTACTTTTAGAGAAACACAATCTTCTTTCTCAAACTTGTTGCTCTTCAGATGTCTTAGGACCACAACTCTCACATTTCTTAGCTGATATGTCTATTGCTGGCTGACAGTTACTGTCACAATACCCAAGCAATGGTCTGCTGCTCGAATTCTGAGACAAAGAGCAATTAATCTACTTTTCCATTTAACAGGGTGGTTAAAATCTGCTGATAGCTATTGGTGGAGAGATCAATTTTCATCATAAAGGAAATAAAAAATATAAATCTCCTTAATTGGTGTCCTCCATGTATGTTGGGCTACAACCTTGATATTTCCTAGAGAATATGCAAATTGCAGTCCAAAATATTGGATGGCATCAGATTGGAAAAAACCAGTCTAATCCCTAGCCTAGCATTGTTTTTTTCTGATCAATCAGCAGTAACCCTCATATAACTTAGGTTGAATTTTTTCATCATCTACAACCAGCCTCTCTTAAGTGGAAAGTTATGAGATTAGACTTGGAATTTTTAATACAATAGAATAGTAAATTCTATATCTAACATACAGGTTTTAATTGTAAAAAATTTAAAATTAATCATCCATACAAAGCTACAGTTAGCAGAAAATGTAACATGTCCATTCACAAAATTCTCTGAGGAGAATTTGCAGATAATTATTGTTGTATTCTCGGTTCTTAGGCATTGAAGAGATGGGTTGTACAAAGAATAACAGTCTTATGGTAGGGAAGCAAAGGCATATCATACAGCAAGTAGGAACACGTACCAAGCCAGCAAATACTGCTACGCAACAGGCTTAAATACAGAATGGCCTCCAGGAGGCAGCCAATAGGCAATTAGACATTTTCCCATGTAAGCGACCTGAGCCTGTTCAGACATCAACTACTTTAGGGCAATAACTAAGCTGAACAACGTTAAGCTCAATACATTACAATCATTTTCTTAGAATTGAATAAAATGAACTTTACTTGTAGGTATGTACTAGTATGGTTGTTTAAAAACAGTTGTGCTGCTGATATGACCATGACAGTCTTTGTTCCAGAGGTAGCTAATAAAAACCCTCATTTTGAACAGCAAACATGTCAGACACAAAACCAAGAATAACACACCATAATTCTTCCAAGCTTAGTTATTTATTGTATCAAACCTATAGACAAAATCTGTCCAGACTGAAGAGTCTACTATATGCATCTACAATATACTATAGAAACTATCCGGGAGGAACTGTTTTCGCCCTCCACATCTTATACATAATATCTGAGCTGAGTTGTCTCTTACTTACTCCTCTGGAATGTTGCCCTTCCTTCTGGGGATCCACCTGCTCACTTCATTCCATCACAAAACATAATTTCATCTTTATTTCTTTTTGGGCTGTGTGACATTTTATGGGCTACTGCAAACTGGTTTTTTTAAGAATTAGTCCAACCTTGAGGAAGGCCTGCCATTCAGGGCACAATTTTTAATATTTTACGTTGTTCATCAAAATGCACCATCTTCCCCAGGTCATCCATTTATTCTTAGTTAACATTCTTTAATTGGCAGCTGAAGACCCCATTCATTTACCTTCAATGATATTTATTTGAAAAACTAACTTTGAAACATCTTGCTTGATAAAATGAATTAGTAGTTATTAGTAAGCATACCTTTTCCAATGGGATCCAGCAAAATAATTCTTGGTCCCCACAGGTTACAGTTAGCCCCATTTGCTGCTGGCTGGCTAGCCCCCTCACCCTGTCCATTAAAGGTGGCCGGTTTGGGCCATTAGCAGCTGAATACATTTCCAGAGAGAGAAATAAAGTGGAGAAAAATTCTTTAGCAGCTTCATATTGATGTGCTTGGTAGCAGTGAATAAAAACAAAATTAGCCATGTTATCTAAAGTTTTAATGCAGGATGTTAGTTTTTATGGAACAGTGCAAAGGCTTCTTGAAAATGGACAGCATTACCAGTAGGACCCTAGAGCTGAAAGGTCCTACTGAAGACAGAGCTGACGAAGACCATAATTCAATCCCCTGCTTAGTTCAGGGATCCAAATTAAAGCATCCCTGTTAGGTGGCTACCTAATCTCTACTTGAACGCATCCAATTATTATGAGTTGTAAAGCATTGTATTGCTTCTGAGAAGATTATAATAAGAAGATAACAGATTATGTTATATGTGTAGCTCTCTACTACTGATGTGACCTGCAGACTACCAGTAAGGCACATTGGGTTGTATTTTTTTGTGGTGTTTCCAGTGCTTTTTTTGTAAGAAAATAGGTAATGGAACTCACATCTTGTTAATCTTTTATTTAAAAAAATATACATTCGGTTCTTAATATAAATTTAATTTATTGTATTTAAGGCAAAAAAGGTGCCTGAAGTATGTTTCGGTGTGTTCTATGACAAAAAAAGCACTGGGGTTAACAAACATGGATTCAGAAATTAACTGAGAAATTTTGGCTGATGCTAGTGTAGTAATGGACCATGTGTAGCTTCCAAGCAAATTAAATTTTGTTACAACTGTGTTGGAAAACTGGAAAAGATAGAGACCAAGTTTTGTATTGCATGGGGAATTGGACTGATAAAAAAGAGGAATTACAAGGAGCAAATTCCTGCATTTTTCAGGGGAGCAGTGTTTAATATATTCCAATTTGAAGAGGAGTCTGATAAGCAGAAGCTGCAGGCCTTGTTTAAGATATGTGAAATTTACTGTGCATGAAGAAAACACTATATATGAGAGGCATAAGTTTTTTAGAAAGAAGCAAGTGAAGGTGAAGACATGAATACCTATGTCACAGAGTTAAACCTTTTAGCACAGTCTTGTGAATTTGGACAATTATGTGACTCCTTAATTAAGAACTGTGTAGGATGTGGAGTAAGACTTGGAAGAGTAAGAGCGAAATTGTTAAGGATAAATCACTTAACACAGGAATATGCTGTTGATGTTTGTAGAACTAAGGAGTTGCTGTAACTTAATTAAAACAGCTTGGGAGTACTGATAAGGAAATTGATTTTTTTGTGGAGTAAAGAGAAAGCATCTCAAAAACCTAAATCCTAACCATTAGTTGTAATGCTGAAGACCCAAAGTATGTAGTGAGATGCAGAGTTTCTCACCTTCAAGAAACATGCCCAGCTGTTGGGAAAGAGTGCAGAAAATGTGGAAGGCTGAATCATTTTCCAGAGTTAGGAACAAAAGTTAGAGACTAAAACATTATGTGCACTGGGTGAAGATTCTTCAGAAGTGATTATTAGACTGATTAAAATGGAGGGATTAAAATATGAATGGACTGATGGTTTGATGAATGATTGTAAAATTGTAAATCTTAAGACACATACTGGGGCACAAACAACTGCTATAAAACCGCAGACTGTATAAAAGACTGTACAAAAAAGATTTACAGACTGTATAAAACCGTACAAGTTGAATTATTTAAAAAGCCAAATCTAAAGTTAGTTATCTATTCAGGACATAGCTAGAAGGTTATAGGAAAATAGAAACTAAATCTTAAGTATAAGAATATGAATTTTATGCTAGAGCTCCAAGAGGCACATTTTTGAAGTAAAGGCTATTGTACCATTAAAATGTTGTACAAATGGAAGTCTCCTGCTCTCACCCAGCCTTTCTTTGCTCCCATGCACCACACCCTTTTCTCCCTTCACTCACATAGACCTTGTGCGCTCATTTCCCAGTTTTCCTGCACTCCCACCAGTGAACGTCCACAATCTCTTTTCCTGGCTTCCCTGCGTGCACAAACACACACACACCATGTTCTTTTCTCCCAGTTTCACTTGTACCCTGTGCCTGTTTTCCTTGGCCTCCCTGAATGTGCACTCACACATTTAACTCAAACCCTCTTTCCACAGCCTTTTATGCCTTTGCTAATATAAAAACCCCACAGATTTCTCCACAATTCACCACAGGACAAGTGATTTGAGCACTTCAATGGATTGAAAATATTGGGTTCAATATTCAGAGAGCATATATTTAAAGATAGGGAATATGCAGTTACTTGCTTGCTATATCTCATCAAAACTTTTAGAAAATAATCATATTCTGCAGCTAATACGATCACATCTGTCCATAAGCCTAGGCCTAACCTACCAGCAGCTGCCAGTAGATGCACCACTGCGGAGGTACAGACTATAGTTACCCACCACAGAGCCTTCAAATGCAAAAGGCTGCAGTTTGGGGTTTGCGTGGCCACCGGGGTTATTTCAGAGCATCATGGAAAGACCAAATTTAGAGAAGCAGGATTGAGGGTTAAAAAGGAAAAGTGTCACCTAGGAGTGAGAGAAGTAGAATTCTGGGCTATCGAATCAGTGGCCAGGGAATTCACCCCATCCACGATAAAGTCAAAGCAATTAGGGACACCCCAAAACCAAAAAACAAAGTAGAGCTACAGACATTCCTGGGACTGCTCAATTTCTATGGAAATTTCCTCAAAGCGAAAGCTTTGTGTAGATGAACCCCTACACAAACTGCTAACCAAAAAACAAGTGTGGGAATGGGGTCACAAAGAGGAAAAGACATTTTAAGGAGTCAAGACACTCTTAACAGAAGACTCCTTTTTTGTCAGGTATAAAATGACCCTCCCAGTAACCCTAGTTGCAGATGCCTCACCCTATGGGGTCAGGGCTAATGGAACAGAGGCACCCATAGCCTTCTATTCCCACACACTCTCCCCACCAGAGCGGAACTATAGCCAGTTAGATAGGGAAGCCCTGCCCCCAGTATCTGGAGTAAAAAAGTTCCATGAGTACCTATTCGGATATAAATTTGAGATGGTCACTGACCACAAACCTCTACTGAAGTGATTATTAGACTGATTAAAATGGAGGGATTAAAATATGAATGGACTAGCACACCCCACCAACCCTCTCACCTAGATTCATGAGTGCACTGTCTGGTCCATGAAAGAGGCACTAAGCTGCATAAACCTTGGGGACTGGCAGGCAAAAAAACACCACTTTTTAACATGGCAACACCTCACATTTAACACTACCACAGGTCGTTCCCCCGCAGAATTATTAATGGGAAGGAAACTGTGGTCAACCTTGGACAGACTACACCCCAGCTACCAACCCAAACACACAAATGATGCAGACAACAACACCTGCGTAGGCCTCACAATCAATCCAGGAGAAAGGGTATACATACGGAGTTTGACAGAAGGGAGAAAATGGGTCGAGGGGGTTATAGAAACAATTACCGGGCCCAAATCATATATGGTCAGGACCGCAGAGGGAAAACTGTGGCGCGGGCACATAGACCAGCTACATGCCCGCATGGGAGGGGAACTGGAGGAAAGTGAAACTAATCTTGACCCCCTTCTACCCACAGCTAAATCAATCCCGAAGAGGATGGGGCACTTAGCTGAGGAGGAAGAAGAGGGCCCCCGAAGTCTCTGGGGCGATCTGCGAGATCCCGGGTAGCAGTTGCACCTGGAACATTCCAGTGGGTTCTGCCTGCAGCCACAGGAGAAGCCACTACAGGAGCAAAATTCCAGACTGTCGCCCTGGCCAACGGCCAGCCTCCGACTGAACCATGCAGGTCCAGTTGGAGCCAGAGACGCCCCGCCTACCTAAAGGACTTCACCACTTATGTGGCAGGCAATTAGGAGGTGAGGGGTATTATGGAGTGAAACAGGAGGTTTCCACTTCAATCCACGTTCTCACCACCCATGCCAGGGCGGGAGAATCCCTTGTCACTGATTGGCTGGCTTGCTCCATTCAAAAGATATAAAGGCCAACCTGCAGCTTTTCCTATTGTACTCACTATTCCAATAAAGAGCTGAAGCCATATCTGACTCTGACTCATTCCTACCACCCACAACACATCAGCCACCAATATATATATTCTTGGCCTGATAAAGAATTCTTGAAACCCAAACTCTTGCAATGAATTTTTACAAATTTGTTGCTCCAATTGCCTCTATGGTTTTGAAGGTTTTATTCTCTGGGGTAACAGAAAATACTTCATTGCTTTTAGCACTAAAAAGATGACAACTCTAGCCCATGGCCTAGTTCCCACTTCATACAAGACTATTATAGGTACAACAAACAAGCATTTTATTGTTCAGCGTTATGTGAACCCAAACTCTTTTTAACAAAGTTTCTCTTTGTTGTTTCAGAATTTTCTTTTTTTAACCTCACTTTTCTTTAAACACATTATTGTTTTTACTTTGTAAAAAAGGTTTTTTAAAATTAAATTATTTTTGAAAGCTTTTGTATGTATAATAATAAATGACAATATATATAATAATGAAGACTCTGAATCATTATTGCTGCTAGCAAAAGACTGGAGGTTTGTAAATGTTAAGTGATGGTACTAATCACAACAGCTAACAGTTTCAAGCATGAACTTCAATTATATACTTCAGTGTTCTGCAGATTTCGGTCTGTGCCCAGGGTGATGTTCTTGAGGTTGCTTTGACATTACATTTACACATCTTCCATCTCAAGCCCCAGTGGCTATAAACACATGCCACTTCTATTTATAATTAACTGGACTGTGGCATGCAGAATTAATCCAAATATTTAATTTGTACAATGTCCAGAACCATAATCTCAATCCAAGGGCTGAGTTTGCATAACATGCTAGGACAAAACACAGGTGGTTAATTTGTGGTACATGCATGCAGACACAAGTGATAAATTCCATAACTCCATCTCAGCAAAGAGCCTCAGCTCACATAGCCAGGCCAAAATGTATGACCTGGTTCATACATTATATTAAACTGTGTTTAATTGTGGTTCACTTATGGTTTATTTACTATAGCATGCAACACTTTAAACCCTAATCTGTAATGGAATGAGATCTTGGGGAATGAGGTGAAGAGATGCTGCTTAGGAAACAATGATACAAGAGAGGGAGTAGCCGACAGTGAGTCAATGATCAGAGAAAGAAAGGGCCTACCTTAATGCATCTATTAATTAAAAGTGATGGTGGGAAGTTTGTCCTGTTAGACTTGCAAGATTTTGTTAATGTAACCTTACAATAAGGTAGATTATCATCTAGTTGGGTTTCCTTTTCAGGTTTACCATCTGGTTTATTTGGGAGGGCCAACAGTTCAATAGATTATGACTAAGTCAATATGACTCACAGTATGATTCAGCTCTGTGCTTCACAGGTGTTGTGTGAATCATCTGGAAGGCACCAGATCAGATCATCCAAGGTACTGAAGTGTTTAAAATATTCATTTATGTACTATTTTCATATACCACTATAACTTAATTGATAATATAAATTTGGTTGATAAATATCTATATAATTATCTATAAACAGATCTTTCTCTGTAAATAGCTATATACATTTGATTAATAAATGCAAAACACAAGTACTGTTAAAACATCTAGAGTTAGATTAAAAGTTAAAATATATGAACAAATGTATTTATGGAGGAATCATAGGCATGTGGGGGAAGGCTTGGATATTTGAGGGATTAACATAGGTTGTGTGAGTAACTGTGAGTGTGGTGGATACTGTAGAGGGAAAGGGAAATGCAGGAGTAGGCGGCGAGGCAGGAACTTCGAACCCATGTCAGGCTGAGGGAAGTATGTATATATATGTGTGTGTTTTTGTAGATTTTCACGGGTACCGGTATGTAGGCCTAGGTGTGTTCGGGTCTCACACTAGCAAGAAGCCAAAAGCACCAGCCTGAAGATGGCGAGTGAAACCATCTTCAGGCTGGTGCTTTTGGCTTCTTTCAAGTATGTATATATATATTCCCTTTTCTGTAGCTATTTCCTCTTTAATGTTCTTGTTCCTCTTAATGGTAGCATCTCTTTCATGATTTTGATTGTTTTCTCAGGCTTATGAGTGTTTAGGTGTTTACTTCCTTCTTTAATTTTCTCCAGTATATTGTGGGAAATAGGTTCTTGATAATTTTATATACTTGCTCAAAGTTAAATTCTTCTTTCTCTTGAGACTCAGCAGCATTGTTTGGAATAAGATGCCTGCCAGTGATAGATCTTTGTCTGATTTTCTAATTTGAATCTAATTTTCAAGGTGTACTATAAGACTATATTTGCAATTTGGCTGGTGTTTGTGCCAGTAGGTTTCTAATGATGCACTCCAGTGTTATGATCAGTTTCTACATTTACAATCCTGTCTCAATATATATTCTACTTGTTTGTCTTTTTAAAGAAAGATACCTTCTACATATTGAAATGCATGCACTTATACTGTACCTTATTTTATTCTGAAATATTGCAGGACTGGTATTTTTCTGATAAATTTTTTATCTACTTGTAAACAGATTCAGAAATTCTTTTTTTGTCCACTGTGAATTTTTAAAAACTATAATGCTGCTGCTGCTAGGCCAGGTGAGATTTTGTTTATTAACCAACACAGTTTTTACTATTTCGGATTCTGTTTTAGTGCCACAGGTTTCCTAGTTATAGACAGATATTATTATGGCTATTATTTCTCTATAGAAAACAACATATGTTCCTTTTAAAAAAAATGTGTTTCCTCTTTTGGTGGCATTGCCAAATTGACCATCCTACTAAAATGTCCCTGGCTACTGAATCAATAACTTTTAAGAGAAAATGTGAAATCAGAAACATTGCATGTCGGCTAAGAAAGAAATGTAAGTAAAGAGTGACAACCACCTATGGAGAATCTCTTCCTCTTTACCCAGAGAGAACATTACTATAGGAGGGGTTTTTTTTCTTCTTCTTATACGTATTTATCTGTTTCAGTAGTTTTGGAGACAAGTGTCCCAGCAGGCATTCTCCTTTGCCATCAGTTATAAAGAAAATTGTAGTGCATTTTCCCTTTCCATTTTGACATGGTGTGTCTGTTCAGGACACCTGGCATTGTCAAGACAGGGTAAGATGAACTCTTGCAATACCCATCAATTTGGCTTCAATTTATACTTAAAACCTACAGAATTTTACCCCATAGAACTTCCTTTTCATCTGGGCATAAAAAAAAACTGTTCCCAGAATATATACTGCTTTTCCTCATGATGATCTGGAGAAGCATCTGAATTTCCTGAATCAAAGAATGGAAATGAACCAAAAAATCAACATCAATATCAATATTCCAATTTAGATCTTTAGAATGAAGATAGTGCATGATGGACAGGAGCACATATGGATGTATACATACTTGAGCATAGATTGCCTCATGTCTTATTTATTAGTAAGATTTTTATTTCTCCCTTATTTAGACTAGAGTTTGTAATTACAAATTGAAATGATAACAAAGCTGTGGTCATGAATTGTTCACCTTAAATACATATATTTGTGCATCTAATCGTTTCCTGTCAGAAAATTCTGAATGCAGTTGCTTTTGTATGTGGAGGCTCCTAATGCTTTTTGAGAATTAAAATGCCCAGGGATGGCATATTTGCATTATTTAAAGTTTTCAGCCACCTATCCAGAGAACAACAACCACTTATACCTTCTGACAAAACAAGCAAACCACCCACTCCCTTTCTGTGGGTCTATGTTCTTTGCTTTTCTAAATTCAATTTATCAATCTAGAGCCATTGTAGTATAAACAAACCTCTCTAATTCATGGGATTCAGACATGGAGAAGATATCTTGTTGGTTCTTCATTTTACATACTATAGAATTTGTATAGAAATTGAAATGTAAGCATTTGGCTTTATATTTTTTATATTTATTCTTTTCAGTCTTCTCGTTTTTTTTAACTTTTAAAAGTGCATGGGAAGTATTATAGTCTATTTTCTAAAATGGTATACTAAATGATTTTAGAGATTTTTTTCCCCTCTCTGACAGATTGCAGCTTCTACTATCCGCAACTTCAACTATTATTTCTATTCTTTTTGTGACCTCTATGAGAACTAACCAGATATCAGAGTCATGTGGTATGCTGAAATAATGAAACATGGATATTTGATGAATTCACTGTGTTCAAAATGTTCTTGCAGACAATAGAACATTTCTGTCTTCCGACAAGCTTTCTAGCTCCCAAATCTAGCCATATCAGTTGAGAACAAACGCTTGTGATTTATAACAATGTGTGTGATTTTAAGTAGGGAAAAAAGCATAATTCTGATTTATTTGCGGGATACATCATGGATAGTGTCAGAGGATGCTTTCTGAATGTCTTCAAAGCAGGAATCTAACTTCAGCAAGGACTAGTAAATCATACTTTTGAAATTTTAACAGAAAGGTTTATTACAGGTGACACATGAGAGTCGGAGTAAGGGACAGCTAGCTTCATCAGAGAGCAAGTGTGCTTGGAAAGGCAAAGATAAGGGCAGGAAGGAAGCACCTGGCAATCAGTAACCCCACACATAGCAGGTAACAAAAACCACACAGAATCTTTACACACTGCTGCCCCTTGTGGTCTGTAGGTGGAGAATTCTGAGGAGACAGGGCATATGAAGCCACACTTCTAAAAGCAAACACTTAGAACTGATTCAGTAAAAATTCAGTTTGAGTTCCACTGAAATTATTGTAGCTTTTATAATTCCTGGTAACTCACTGTTTTTAAGGGATATACAATGTAATCCTAAGACTTTATATTAAGGCCTACATTCCACAGAAATAATTTCAGTAAATAATCAGTTCTTATACAGAAGTAATTTAGGCAGAAAGGATTTTTTGGCTGATCTGCATTTTTAAACATAATAACTTGAGTCACAGTTCCTGAATGACTGCACACATATATATCAATTATTGTTTGGATTATGGATATCTCCAAATTCTTCCTGTACAACTCTAGGTTTAAAATAAATTAATGCAAATATCCATATAAATATATTTAACTATATTCTTGAGCATTTTTTTTAATTTAAAAGAGCTGCAGAATGATTTGTAAGTGAAATGAAATGGACCTATGAGCAAATACATATTAAACCAATACAAATCAGTAATATCTGTCTTTATTTGGTTACTCAGAACTCACCATTTACCGTGGGATTAATTCCATTAATTGTACACTTTCTCAGAAACAAGATTTAATTGGGTAGTGGGGCTTTCCAATTACACCTTCCTCTGTTAGCTTCTTAGTTATGTTAGTGGTGGTGTACTGGTTAGAATGGAGTACTGCAGACTAATTCTGCCAACTGCTGACTGCCAGCAGTTCACTAGTTTGATTCTCACCAGCTCAAGGTTGACTCGGCCTTCCATCCTTCCGAGGTCAGTAAAATGAGGACTCAGATTGTTGGGGGCAATATGCTGACTGTGTAAACCACTTAGAGAGTGCTGTAAAGCACTATTAAAATGATATATAAGTCTAAGTGCTATTGCTATTGCTACAACAGCCCAATTTAGAAACACCTCAGCTGTCCACTCAGGAAAAGAGTATTTGCTAAATATAATAGATTCACTAACAGCTAGAAAGTTCTGATTGATTAACTATGAATCCCTCAGAGCTCTAACAGAAGATTTCAATCTTTCTTCTTCTTATGCCTGCAATTGTACATGAGTAACAACATGTCTTAATTAACATGATAGGAAAGAACTTAATGAAAATATATAACACGCCTAGAAGGTCTTTACATTTGCATTAAGAAATAATAAAAGATAGCAGGTGGTAAATACCACATCATGTGAGATGGCTGCTTTGCCAAATGTTTAGTGAATTGGTGTGGAAAACAGGAAGGAATAATGAATGCTCCAAGGCTCCTTAGCCTAACAGAAGTGCCAACAGACCAGTAGGGTTACTGTGGCTTGCAGAAAGGAAGGGAACAGATAGCTTGTTTTCCTTTCATATGTCATCATTCAAGATTCTTGGCTTCCTATTATCACTCTTGGTCCAAAACAAACCACTCCCCCCCCATCGCCACACGCAAATACATTTTAATGTCAGTAAATCCAGAGGTTTAAGCCCAGCAATTGATCCTGAACAACTAAGTAGTGGAAATAGGAGGTGGGCATTGCAGTAGTCCTCAACTTACAACAGTTCATTTAGTGACCGTTCAAAGTTACAACGGCACTGGAAAAAGTGACTTATGACTGTTTTTCTCGCTTATGACCCTGGCAGCATCCCTGTGGTCACGTGATCAAAACTCAGACATTTGGCATCTAACTCATACTTGTGACAGTTGCGCTCTCCAAGGGTCATGCAATCCCCTTTTACGACCTTCTGACAAGCAAAGTTAACGGGGAAGCCAGATTTACTGAACAACCATGTGACTAATTTAACAAACGCGGTATTTCACTTAACAACTTTGGCAAGAAAGATCATAAAATGGGGCAAAACTCACTTAGCAAAGGTTTCACTTATATTGGGTTTAATTGTGATTGTAAGTTGAGGACTACATGTATCCCACTAGAGAATTCTAAACATATTCCCAGCTTCCCTAATCTATTCCCCTGATATATCCTGCAATAAAATTCTTTTTACATTGGTCCATCAATTGGTCTGAAATCTAAGTTCGCTACAAGACAAGGCTAAAACAAAACCTTACTCTACCTCTTGTCTAATGGAAGATCTTTTTCACTATACCTACCCCAACTGTTGTCACTTGCTTTACTGTGAAGCGGCATCCCAAAGCGGGAGATATGTCAGGAAATGAACTTGAGAGTGCCTGCAGGTAACATCTATACAAAACTACCAAAGTATCTTCCCGCCATGAGAACTCCAAAGGCACGGCCACACTAACTACTTCTTTCTCTTTGTTAGACCCTTGTGATATTACTACTTCAATGTCTGTGCATTTCAGCCTTGAATCCCCAACAAGGTGCTGGAGGGCAAAGTGTGTCAGAAAACAGCTCCGTTTGCATCGGTAACCGCTCTAGGACTCCAATGAATGCGACAAGATTTCTTAGAAAAAACAATGACGGATAGTAAGTTGAGCCCTGTGCTTTGCTTAGGCGAAATTAAATAGGGGTAATAAGTGGCATTTTGCAGGATCAGAGGTTGTAACAGCTCACATTGTGTAAAAGGTTGATTTGCAATTAAACCTAAGAATAGCACTGTCAGATCCAGTCAGGGTCCAACCTTAATTCAGCCTTTTGTTTCTCTCAGTGGCCAACCAGATGCTCCTGAAATGCTGGAAGCAGGACAAGGCAACTTGTTTCTTTACTGCATCTGGTATTTGCACCTATCTGACCATAACATAGATTGCTCTGGTCTTGCTACCTTTTAGGAAGATCTGAAAAATCTGGGTCTTACTGCATAGACTAGGAGTCTTCTGCCTTCCCCGGCACAGTTGCTCACTGTCTTCGTTTTTATTTTGATGTAGCATTCTGATGTTGTTCTTTTAACTCTCATTCTGAGATACCGTAAATGACTTGGAAATTGGGCACCCTGAAAAATCAAGTAAATAAATTTTATTTTTTTTATCTTTATTTTGTTTTATATTTAAATTTGTATACCACCCTTCTCCCCGAAGGGACCCACACAGCCATATAAAATTAACACAATTAACATCATAAACAAAACAACACAGAGCAACATATTTAAAAGCAATTTAAAATACAACAAATATAAAAGGCTGATTTGGAAGAAAAATGTTAAAACCAATTTAAGACCGAAATTAAAATTCATAAATATATAGGCAAGGGGGGACAGGGTGTCCTAAGCCA
>JANHFO010001225.1:14842-26868 GCA_032468095.1 Pareas carinatus | reverse complement strand
GGAGCGGGTTTCAGGCACGGGAGGCAGAGCTAGCTCTCCCGCGTCCTGTTGCCTCTAGGACCGGAAGTCGAATCAATTGGTGGGGTTTTTTGAAGCATGTGTAGTAGTGTTTTTTGACCTATCAAAACACAAATAAATAAACATTAAAATGTTCTACAGTTCACACCCTCATGCTTAATCCGTGGCTTTTGCAAACTTGTGTTCTGTCTTTCTAAATCTATAGAAAGATAGTACTAAGTTCTGCAAGACCACCCACCATCATCACAAAAATTGAGGTGTTTAAATTACAATAATGCAGTCAAGGCTCCTCAGATGATCCATCTGCAGAATTAGTTGCTATAGACCAATGGGCTAATCAGCAGAAACAGTGGTTCTGAAGTATCGCCATGATTAGGAATAAATTTCACGAGAACATAGCTAATCCAGATTCTCAGAAATTGGGCTTTGCAAACAGATTCTGTCTTTTGTGGATCAAGTTTATTTCCTTCAGGTTAGATAGCATGTTCTAGGATAGAAATGTCTTCAAGACCAAAGTAGCATTTGCTTTAATCTAATTTAATTCTCCTGTATGGAATCAAAACTATCAAAAACTGCTATCCATCTGCATAGACAATCACATCATCCATATATCACAAAATATCAGGAATGGCTTGATAGGATAGAATGCAATAAGCATCAGAAACATTTGACAATCCAAATAGAAAACTGTAACAGCTACAGTACATATTAAAGGTTGTCCAATGGCAAGTTTTCAGGTCAATTTTATCCAGTTTCTATGGGAAATAATTGAGCAATTCTAGCTATGTTTGGTATAGAATGGTGTACCCGAATCACTGCTTTGTCTGTCAACTGTGAAATCAGCTTCAGAGGAAGTTTAGAACTAACTTTATTGGATTGCCTACAATACTTACAATAGAAACTTGTAAGTCTGATTGTGCTCTAGTTCCCCACCCACAAACTTCTTATAACCCAGGGAATCAGAGGGATGTCTGCCTGAGATGCTTCCAAATATTATTTTATTTCTTGGGGTTTATAAAATGCTTCACCCCCTTTGCCTAGATAATAGTTCTTGCATATTTCTGACAAGGTTATTTTTCATACTCTCTTCATATTATACCCATTAATCCAGTTGACTATGAGAATGAGTATTAGGTAATATGGTTCACAGAATCTCCTTTCTAAAGAATATGTAGAATAAGAATAAATAACAGTTTCAGATATTTTTTTTATAACAGATATAAAATAATCAACCACACTGTTATTCTTAGCTGCAAAGCAACTGAAGCACGTGAAGGTCAGAATTGATCACAGTAAAAAAAATTTTTTGCTAACAACTTTTTTTTGTAGGTGAAGGACTTGCAGGATTATCCATCCCCAGTCATTTCTTCCCATCCCAAAATTAGACAGCATTGATAGACTCCAGGTACTATAGCTGTAGCAACATCATCTGGGGGTAGAGGAACCTTCTCTGTTCCTGATATGGGGTTTGAAAAGCATTTCTCTCTCCCCCCCAAGATTGGACTAGCTCTGAGTAATCATTGGAAAGGCATTAAAGGCCTGCCATTTTTCCTTGGGAATTGCAAATGGTATGACACATTGTATGAATTTTCCTGGCCTGAAGTACCTATATATATTTAAGTATCTATAAAGATTTATTATGTTGTTTTATCAAATTTGTTTTTGTAACGATTAATCATATCACGAGCCATGCACTGACGGAGCAGCTATACACTGTAAATCAATTAAATAAACTTGCTTTCCTGTTTGTAAATATTGCATAAGAAATTGCTGCAAACATTCTTACACTTCTGGTATCAGTCATTATCTCAAGTTGTTTTCTATTAGTATTCACATTTTTTTCCTCTTGAATCCAAAACAAAGTCATCTTCATTTTTGGTTGTCCATTAGGTTATTTTATGACCTTCTTGCAAAATTCAACCCTGGCTTCAAATGTTTGTTCTGGCAGTATAAACAGATAGTGTTCAGTGTATCATATTGCCATCTAGAATAGTGCAATAATCTGCAGCGATAAGAAGGAGTTTTTCCCTGTAACTGGCCTGAATTCTAAAATATTGTCCCCAAGCATGTTTTGATCCCCTGTTGTTGACCTTTCCACCACTCTTTGCCAATGAACACAACGAATGAGATGTGAGATGTTACTGTTAGCATTAAATGACTTTATTCTTGAGCATTTTTGTATAATCTGGCCTTGGTAAGTGCTTTATTCAATATCAGATGTTTCTGTTGCAGATTGTTATCACTCAATCGTTTGTGAATGCATTTACCTCACCACTTGATCTCAGATCAGATCTGCTTCCAAGCTTTATACCCACATGAATTAGCTAATTCCCTAAGTGCCTTGAACATATGCATCTATAAATTCATTAGTTGAATTCAATAGAGGTTTTTTGTCCCAATATAAGCCATTCCATCACAACATTGTTATGTGAAATGAAATATTTATCCAAAGCAGCTGTAGCTTGTGAAAAGATAGATTTTTCTCTTATTAAGTTTGAAAAAAGACTACTGTAGTGAAGCTCAAACATTGTGCAGCTTTCTAACAGCATCTTCTTCCTTGTCTAGTTTAGCAGAAGTGGCCATCTGTAGCTTGTACTTTGAAAACAGGTCATCTGCTTTTAGATTGAGAGGCTGGAGCAGCAAGACCAGAAGGGAGCCTGCTTATGTGATGGTCCAGGATCTCACCTTCATTCCCAGTCTTCATTGCCAATAGTTGTGTTACTTCTTAGAGAGTTCTTAAAATAGACTCCAGGGTAAGTTGTAACTTAGAATTCTTTTTTATGTAAACCTTTTTGTTGTGTCCTTGGGCGGGCCTTCCTGAGTGTGGATATGCTCAGGGTCCTGATTGGGAGGATACCCACCTCCACCTGGTACAAAGGGGACAGCCTGCCCGAATGTGTGTGTTCTTTACTAGAAGTCACCATTGCTAATAAAGACATTAGCCTGAACCTGACTCTGCCTCGTTCCTACCAAACCTCGATCTCCGGATCCAACACCGGCGACAAGGTGGGGCCACAGAACAACAGGCAAACAGTCAACAAAGTAAGTACAGCTCGAGCCGCAGACAGCAGCAACCGAGCACCAGAACAGCCAGATGCGATTAAACCGAAGCAGTCCACATCCAGCAAAGCTGATCAGCCAATCCAGCATCATCAAGAGCAGCAAATTAAAAAACAAAAACAAATGCAGACCCTGGAACCGTTCGATCCAGCCACCGAGAACTGGGAGGTGTTCATGGAGTGGTTCGAAAGTTTCATCCGCTCCAACAACCTAATGGACTTACCAGACATAAGGATGCAAACGACCTTCCTAAACCTAAGCGAGAAGACTGTCTTCAACACCACAAGAATGATCGCAGCACCAGACTCAGTATACTCCCTCCGGTGGAAGGACCTCAAGGAGGTCCTCAAGAACCATTTCTCCCCAGCACCGGCGAAAATGGTGTGGAGGTTCCAGCTAAGGAATCAAATGCAGGGAGTAGGGGAGGGCGCAGCAGCATTTACAACCACACTCTGAGAAATTGAAGTCCATTGCGAGTACCCCGACTGCCTCAACAAAGTCTTACTTGACCAGTTCATCTGGGGGCTTTGTGACAAGACTCTACAACAGTGACTGATGGGAAATGGATGAATAACACTCCATGAAACCACCGAAGAGGCTCACGTGGCAGAGATGCAAAACATGGTGGCCTCTCTGCAGGCGAAGATACCAGAAGTGGAAACAGCAGGGAAATAGCAAGTCCACCACAGCCACAGAAGTGGGGATGAATCAAGCAGCAGCGGCAAAGAAGAGGTCTACTGCACAACCAAGCAGAGACAAACCCAGCCGCAGATGCCCTGGGTGTGGAGGAGACCACACCAGGGCAATCTGCTGGCTCTGCAACTCGTATTGTCACAAATGTGGGGGGAAAGGCCACATTGGCAAGTTCTGCCGATCAATAGAGAAATCGCCACATCGGAGGAACGGAAAGCAGACCGGTGGAGCTGACTACTCACAGCACCACAGACCCAGAAGATCATCTGGTGACAGCAGAGACCACTGAGACAGAATGAGATGTGACACAAGCATGCACCAAATGAGGGTCATCAGGAACAGCGACAAAGCGACATAGAAATTCATGGCAACTGTGATCCTCTGGCAGAAACCATGCCGCATGGAGGTGGACACCGGGTCAGCAGTCACCATAATTTCTTGGAGAAACCTACATGCAGCAAACCTAGAACTGCGCCAAACTGACCTCAATCACTCCTCAACATCCCTGAGAGACTACCAGGGGAACAGCATTCCCATACTGGACCAAATCATCATGCTGGTCTCATTCAAGAACTTCACGGGCCCGTTAAAAATCGCTGCCATCTGGCACAACCTACCTACCTTACTGAGACTGGATTGGTTCAGAGAACTGGGCATTGGGCTAATGGGCATCACGGAATCTGGGAAGAGGGCATCAGCAGCCTCATCCAGGAATTCCAGGATGTGTTCAATAGTGGATTGGACAAGAGGACCCCAATTAACTTTAACATATACCCCACCATAAGCCCCATTAGGCTGAAACCACGGCGAGTGCTGTTTGCACTCAAACTGCAAGTGGACGCTAAGCTAGACAAACTCATAGCTCAAGGAGTCCTGGAACCCATCGACCACACATGGTGGGAAACACCTGTAGTCACCCACTTGAAGATTGACAGCTCAATCCGCATCTGCGCGGATTATAAATGCATGCTCAACAAGGCGTTACAACAGAGTGTCTATCCTGTGCCAGTGATACAGCATCTACTGCACACCCTGGAGCCAGGGAGAGTTTTTGCAAAACTCGACCTGACCCAAGCCTATCAGCAAATACTGGTAGATAGAGCAACAGCAGAAGTCCAAACCATCGTAATGCACTGGGGTGCATTCAAGTGCAACTGGTTGCAATTCGGGGTCCGTGTGGCCCAGGGCATTTTCCAGAGCATCATGAAAAGATTGCTCCTGAAAATACCCGGGGTCATGCTCTACTTTGATGACATGCTTGTCACAGCAGAGTACGAGACCCAATTGCATGAAAAACTCAGGGCCATCCTGACAGCATTCACCTAAAGGGCTTCACCTAAAGAAATACAAGAGCAGGATAGGGGTTGCTGAGGTAGATTTCCTAGGCTATAAAATAGACAGCCGAGGAATCCACCCTACTGTAGACAAAGTCAGGGCAATTTGAGATGCCCCCAAACAAAAAAACTGGCAGGAGCTCCAGGCATTTCTGGGACTCCTCAACTTTTTAATTTGTTTCTAAAAAGGAAAGCAACAATTGCTGACCCCCTCCACAGATTACTAGGAAAAAACACCCCCTGGAGCTGGGGCATGAAAGAAGACCGAGTGTTTAAAGCAGCCAAGGACCTCCTCTCGGAGGAAACCTTCTTAATTAGGTTCAACAGCACACTCTCAGTAGTGCTGGTCTGCTATGCCTCTCCTTTCGGAGTGGGGGCAGTACTGAGCCACAAACTTCCCAACAGAGTGGAAGCACCCAAAGCCTTCCACTCCTACATCCTGTCCAAGGCTGGGAGGAATTACAGTCAACTGGACAGGGAAGCCCTTGCCCTGATAACAGGAATAAAAAGGTTCCATGAGAAGCTGTTCGCCAGGCACTTTAAGCTGGTCACAGACCCCAAGCCCCTACTAGGTTTACTTGCTGGCGACTGCCCAACCCCACAGGTCCTATCGCCCTGGCTGACGAGGTGGACAATATTCCTAGCAGCATATAACTATACCTTAACACACAGACCAGGAAGCACCCTAAGCCATGCAGACGCGCTCAGCTGCTGCCCACAGTGTGGATGCCCCAGACCCACCTGAAGAAGCAGTCCTCGTCATCGACTGCCACAATGATAACAACCTGGTCATCTCCACAGAAGTGGCCAAACAGACAACCAGGGACCCCACATTACACAAAATATTGTCATGGGTGCAAAAGGGGTGGCCGGGAAACACGGGGAGGGGAGGAAATCCAACCATTCAAAACAAGAATGGAGGAGCTAGCATCACAAGCAGGGTGTCTGCTGTGGGGGGAGAGGGTGATCATTCCCACTCAACTGCGGAGGAAGATCCTCACAACAATACACAAGGGCCACCCAGGCATAGTCAGGATGAAGGGCCTGGCCTGAAGTTATGTATGGTGGCCAGGGTTAGACTGGGACATTCAAGACTGGGTGGGGAGGTGCCACAAGTGTCAGCAATCCTGCCCAGCACCCCCAAAAATCCCACCTAGAGAGAGGGGAAAACCCAGGGGAACCATATAGACCTCACCGACCCATTCCAGGGTCACAACGTCATGGTCACTATGGATGCATACTCAAAGTGGCTAGAAATAACCACCATGTGATCCACAATGACCCAGGCCCTCCGTGCCCTATTCGCAACCCACAGCCTACCAGATACGCTGGTCTCCGACAACAGCCCACAGTTCACTGGAACTGAATTTGAGGGATTCCTAGTGAACCTAGGGATCCGCCATACCCTAATGACCCCCAGGCAGTGCCAACGGACAAGCAGAATGAATGACCCATTCCACTAAGGAAGCCCTAAAAAGTCTAGGCCCTGGGGACTGACAAGGGAGAGTAGATGATTTCCTAGCCTAGCAGCACATAACACCATGTGCTGCCAGAGGCCGGAGCCCAGCATAACTACTAATGGGCCAGAAACTAAGGTTGGTCCTAGACCGCCTGCACCCCACCTAAACTCCTGGGAAAACCGGAACCCACAAGAACGTTTGAGATGGGTGATCCGGTGTTCACTAAAAACCTGAACCCAGGGCCCCTGTGGGTGAAGGGAACCATAATAAAAATAACAGGGCCCCAATCCTACATGGTAGCCCTCCCCAGTGGCTGCACATGGAGGCAGCACATTGACCAACTAAAGTTCCCTGACAACAGGGAACCTCACCCCACAGGGGAACCTGACAGTAACAGCAACTACATTCCTCCCCCCTTAGGGACTGAAGGCAGGAAATATGCTGCAGACTCACCAGGGGAAGCAGGAGGGCCCTATCCCAGTGGAGGAGATTCACCTGCAGCCAAGGCCGAGGCCATTCCCGGAGGCTTCCAGAAGCATCCTCATGGAGCTCCGGAGCCTCCCACTGGTGCGACCATACTCTTGGCCGACACTCCACCGACTGAACTGTGCAGGTCGTCACACTTATAAATGCCTCACCTATCTGCGTGATTACGTATGCAGATTAGGTGAGTGTCCATCTGGGTAGGGAGGGGTGTTGTGTCCTTGGGTGGGCATTCCTGAGCGTGGGAATGCCCAGCATACTGATTGGCAGGCTGCCCACGTCCACCTGGTATAAAGGGGGCAGCCTGCCCGACCACGTGCGTTTTTTACTGGAAGTCACCATGACTAATAAAGACATTAGCCTGAACCTGCCTCTGCCTCATTCCTACCGAACCCCATTCTCCGGATCCAACACTTTTAGCTTACATTTGTCCATTTGTCTTCCTTTCTACTGCTCCATTTGTCTTCCTTTCTACTTCTTCCTCCTCCTCCCATTTGTTGCAATGTCACCTGGGATTTAGATTACACTCTAGTACATTAAAGATAGTGTGAGGGTTTTTTTTATTCTAAGAAGTGCAACACTTTGTATTTTAAAAGACCCAGGAGGAAAAAGAGGAGGAAGGTAAGTGAAGAAATAGGTCACAGATTTTCAGTCCTGCTCTGGTGATATCACTACCTCACTGGGCATGTGTCAACAACCCCTACGCAACTTGTAAAAAATAAAGTGCGGCCCATGATCAGAAAAGAATTATCCATCCTTGTCTTAATAGAAAGCACATAGACCTCTGCAAAATCCCATGATCTGACTGCAACACTGCTTGTGTTTTTGATCACCATAAAAACTGTGATTTAGCAGCAGAGGAACATACTTTGCATAAGAAGGTCCAAGACAAAACCCTCAGCTTCTCTATATGAGGCAGGGAAAAACTCCTGCCTGAAACATAGTAAACAGTTGTCAATCAGTATGGGCATTGCTGAACAAGATGGATGCTAGTAAACGGATTTGTAGAGAGGCAGTAGTTAAATTTATTGTTGCTTATGGCCAACAGAGGACAAATAGTTTGTTCTTCGACTGGATTAAATGAGTTTATATAGTAAGAAGATTTATTAACAAATCAATAGTTGGCATGTTTTAAAAAATAGAGCTGCTTTCCTACATTTTTGTTCCATCCATCCAAGTGATCGTAGAGAAAATACAGATAGAAGTTGGATTACTTCCTTCTGCTTCACAAGTAGTTAGTGGACATGAAAATGATCAATATTCTATGAGCTAAAATATACTATCCGAAGTAGTGTCCTAATATCATCAAGCCATTCTTCTCTTTCATATCCAGGGGGTTATCTTTATGCTGTCATACTATGTGAAATTAAGAAATACATTAGGCCAGTATGGATTTGACAAAAAAAAATAATGATTTGAATATCACTTTAATGTATTGAATCTGCATTTGATGTATGCTAATTAGATCATAATGGGTCCGTTTGAGCACAGACCTGTCATCCTACTGCTGTGCAGGTTTCTGGAAGTGGAGATAGAGATGCCTTTCCCCAGTTGGCTTTTTGCCTCTTGCATGCTGCAGCCTGGCAGATCCGTGAGTCCCAATTTTCACCATCCCCTCCACTTTGTGCTCAATTGTTTGGAGAATGTGAGGCTTTCATCTATCAGCGTTACAATGGCATTTCTCCAACTGCTGGTGCCTGGATTCTGTAATACATACTAGCCAGGAGAGAGTACAGTAGGTATATCTAAATGATTGATTCGTGGACTTTTAAAGCTGTCAAGGTAGATCTCATAAGGCAGCTGTCAGCTTCTCAGATACATGAAGTTGTATTTATGCAGCACATTATGAAGGAAAAATCTAACTCTCTTATTTATGGACAGGGGAGGCTATAAAACCTAGAAAACAACAATCATAGAGAATTCCAGCTAGGGCTGTATTTTATGCTGTTACTGAAAGGGCTTGCCTATCTGGCTACTGCAGGAAGTAACACATCTGCTTTTGCATGCAGATCTTCTCTCTAAGGTAGGAACACAAAGAGAGGCACTATGAAAACAGCTTGAGAGAGAGACAATTAGCTACCCAGCAACTGGAAGCAATGCATCTAAAGATAACATTGCCATGCTTTTACCATGATTTGGGGAAACTCAGCGAAACCACAAAGTGAAATGCAGGCCACATTTTGCACTTACTGCTCATAAGTAGTTGCTAAAGAAGTCAAGATTTACTGATAATAAACCTTGAAAGAGACATATGATTTATTTGTTTCTTTTTCACAGGACTTACTGCAACCCCAATCTCCACAGCATACAGCTCCCCAAATGTGGAATCTGGGATTAAAAACTGAGGAAGTCAATAATCAAATTTCATAACAGAGCATACATTGCAATGGCATATAAAAACTGGAAATCACGTTCACTGGAGTAGAATGATCAATTCATCTTCCAGTGGCATAGTTATAATATCCTAGCCACCTGCCTCAAGTTTGGTAAAAGGACCAAGTTTTCACTATTTTCTTTGGTTCTGATGATGGACAAAGGACATGAAATGAAGCTTCTTTCAGCACAGGTCAGGAGGCTTCACAGCTGCCTAGTTAAAAGGCAGGATGGGCCTCTCATTTCACTTGTCGCATCTGTTCAACTGATAGCTATATCTAGGCATAAGATGGCACTTCCCACTTCTAATTCCTTTCCTCTTCTCCGGGTAAAGACTTCACTTAAATGGAATAACCTGCCTAATCACCTCCCTGACTCATGACCAAAGGTCCAAGGTCAATTAAGATAATAAATCAAGGGCATTGTTAAGTGATGGAGAAAAATGTGGAAAAAAGCAAGATTTTACACTTAGGCAGGAAAAGCCAAAGATACAAGTTCAGATTAGGCTCAAAAACAGTGAGAGGCATCTTGGAGTCCTAGTGGACGTAAACATGAGCCAGCAGTGTATGGCAGCAGCCAAAAAAGCTAATGAATAAACAGAGGCATAGAGTCAAAATCACATGAAGTATTAGTACTGTTTTAGAAAATCCTTAGTAAGACCACACCTAGAATACTGTATCCAGTTTTGGTCACCACATTACAAAAAGATGTTGGGACTATGGGGAAAGTGCAAAGAAGAGCAACTAAGATGATTAAGGGCCCCGAGTCAAAAACATATGAGGAATGGTTGCAGGAATTGGGAATGGCCAGTCTAGGGAAAAGAAGGACTGATGGGACATGATAGCTCTATTCCAGTATTTGAGAGGCTGCTACAAAGAGGAGAGGTTGAGCTTATTTTCCAAAGCACCAGAAAGCAAGACAAGAAGCAAAGGGTGGAAACTACTCAAGGAGAGAAGCAACCTGAAAATAAGGAGAAGCTTCCTAACAATGAGGACAATTATCAAGTGGAACAGCTTGCCTTCAGAAGTTGTGGGTGTTTCATCACTGGAGGTTTTTAAGAAAAGACTGGAGAGTCGCCTGTCTGAGATGGTATATAGGGTCTCCTGCTTGACCAGGGGGTTGGACTAGAAGACCTCCAAGGTCCCTTCCAGCTCTATTCTGACTGATTAATCAGAACAATTTCAGGTAGCTACCTTTCTGTGATCATTTGCCAACTATTAAAGCTGGGCCTTTTACATACAAAATGTGAGCATTACCATTGAATTATACAGAGCCACCCCTGCAAAGTGAGGCACGTATTTCAGGTAGTTGGCATGATGGATTGTGGCCAGCAGAACGCTTCCTATTCACTTGGCTGGCTGTGATGCTTGCATGTTGGTTGCTGTGCTTCCCACTGAATAGTCCACAGACTGTGGTTCTCATCCAGAGAGCAGAAGGAGAGGCAGCCACTCAGCCCATGGACTCCCAGTGTCACCTAAACACCCACCTTATTCTGCTTCCACAGCACACCAGACTAGAACCTCCACTGTTACCCTGTAGCGTTTATTTCACTACTAGAAAGACAGCAGGTAGCTGTCAAATGTGCAGTAGTGAGACACTGAATGCAAAGCATGGAAAATAACTCACCCTGACTTGATGTTATGACTATTTTTACAATGACTGTGAAGTGAGTCACTGCAGTTGTTAAGTGAACTATGTCATCATTAAGAGTATCCAGCATACCCAATGGGCATTTTGCAATTTTCTGCTGGAAAATGGCAAAAAAAAACCATTGTAAATGTTGTCACATGACTGTGGGATGTTACAAGAAGTCGCAAATGCAAGCAGTTGGCCAAGCACCCAAAATACAATCATATGACTTCGGGGGAGGCACATGGCATTTTACAGTGGTCAGAAGTGCTTTACAAGTTGTAAAATACTTTTTTCCCCCAAGGCCACTGTAACTTTGAACAGTCATTAAGCAACTGGTCATTAAATGATGACTACCCATAAACAGAATCTAGTTCTTGTAAGTCATAATAGAGCTATTAATGTTTTATGGTACCCGAAGCATCAGTTTCTTTTTGCTGGAATATATATATACAATAGGAGAGAATGGGAGGAATGGACCAATTGTCTAACTGTGTTCCTGGAAGGGGTTGATAACCTTACCTTTCAGGGAATTCTTGAGGGATCAGCAAGTGATAAGGCTATTCACAATAGTAGCAATCTTTTTTTTAAAACAAAAAGTATTTGAATGCAAGCAGTCTTTCAGCTACCTTGGTCCCAAATCATGAAGGGCTTTAAAAGTCAAGATGTTCCCTTGGAGTATATTTCAGTTCAATAAATGCAACTTGATTGTATGTCAGACGTATCTGCCTTTCTCGGAGGTGAACGGCCTTGCTTGATATTTCTGTTTTTTTCTGAACAATGAACCTTGAATTTCTGAAATGCATATTATAAGATGCATTCTGCTTGTAAAGCTAAGAACCATAGGCATTTGGAGAAATAATTAGGTATTAGGCATGCCCACGTAACCCCTCTCCTGTGCGAGCTGCACTGGCTGCCTGTGGCCTTCCGGGTGCACTTCAAGGTGTTGGTAACCACCTTTAAAGCGCTCCATGGC
>JANHFO010001223.1:156176-167751 GCA_032468095.1 Pareas carinatus | reverse complement strand
GTGAGGCCCCACGGAGTCGACCTCTGCTCTCCTGCCAACACTGTCTGCGTCCGGCCAGAGAGGTAGGAGGAGAACCATCGATAAACGGTGCCTCTCACTCCCAACCCCCCCAACTGGCGAGCAGGATACCATGTTCAAAGGTATCAAAAGCCGCTGAGAGGTCTA
This sequence comes from Pareas carinatus, assembly GCA_032468095.1. Classification (NCBI taxonomy): domain Eukaryota; kingdom Metazoa; phylum Chordata; class Lepidosauria; order Squamata; family Pareidae; genus Pareas; species Pareas carinatus. The sequence continues at coordinate 167,586 of JANHFO010001223.1, read as the reverse complement.
ACAGGACCAGGATAGAGGAACAACTCCTATCCTGGGCCCTCCAGAGATCATACACCAACGCGACCAATGCCGTCTCTGTGCTGTACCCAGGCCTGAAGCCAGACTGGAGCGGATCCAGATAGTTAAGCCTTATTGTCTCCTGATTTTTATTCCTCTATATAAAGATAAGAACCATGTATAAATGAAGTCATAATTTTTCTGTAGAATTTTGTAATCTCATGTAACTAGTTGTGTTGTACTTCAATCTCCTCAAATAGTTATTTTCCATTTGTAGCAGATCCTCACCATGTTGTGGTCTCCCAGGTGTGTTCTTTTTGTTTCACATATATTTATTGCTTTCATGAGAATAAAATACAAAACAAGAAAACAAAATAAATGAAAACAAAAACACACATTCAATCCTAACACCTACAAAAAAGAAGAAAATAGTGTATGAAAAGGGAAAAAAAACCATAGTTAACATTTAACATAGTTAACATAGTCTCTCAGTAGTGTTCATTTTGCATTACCGATATTTTGTGGATTTTCTGTTTAGCTGTTGTCTTTGGTCAAGACAACTCAATATTTATGTACTTTAATTGAAAAGGTTTATATTTTGATATCTAAATGTAGTATTTATTACAGTTTACCTTTTATTTCTCTTTTTAAGTTAAAGTTGGATTTTGTTTATCTCTAGCGAAATTAATCTCCCAAGAGGAGAAAAGGAGCTGAAACCTCTTGACAGATGCCACCAAGAAACATGGCCTAAAGACTGCATTGTAAAGATTATTTTCTTTTTTTGCTTTTAGCTTTTACTCACTAGAGAGATAATATGCCTTGTGAGACCATTATCTCTCTGAAACATTGGGTTTAACAGAAAAATGTCAAGCAATACATCGCCTGGAAGATAAATTGTAACAGAACTACTAAACTGCTAACCTAAGGCAGAAGGTGGAGGGGCAGGTTGAAATGATAGCAAGAATTGCTGGGAAAGGGAGTTTGAGATTTCCAGGCTTGGTCATTCTAAGGAGGACTTAAATTTATATACCAGAGTAACTCCTTTGCTATGCTGAGCAGTTTACAATTGTCACAAACGTTTAAAAACAAGGAATAATACAAAGATAGCATTTCTACAGCATTTTCTAAATTGGTGTCCTCTATATGTGTTGGACATATAGCCTCCTAGCTCATGATAGAGAATTTCAGAAATCAGAATCTGATAGATCTGGAAGAAACATGGTTGCAAAAAATTACTTGCTTTCCGTCTGTTCATAGTATAGAATCCCATTATGTAGTTGTTATTGTGCACCGTATCTGCTTTGATTTTCTTTAAAAACACACTAAGTATTTCAGCAGTTCTTAAAGTTTTGTTTAATGTTGTGTTTCAGCAAAAGACATGGAAGGAAATAGTTTGCCCATGCTGAAGGATGAGATTCCTCAGACACCAAACTCTACTAACAAGGTAATGATGATTAGAGACAATTCTTGCTCTTTTAAAACTTATATTAAGATGGCCTGTCAGTGGATAAAATGTCTGGTACCGTACAATGAATTTCCTGTGTTTGTAGCTAAATTCTTGTTGCATTATACTAGAGACAAGTAAAAGGTTCACTAATTTCTGCTATTCTTGGGTATGATTATCACTCTGACATTCAAGGGTATCTGATCATCAATCCAAAGCACACTACAGATAGTGAATCCCTGACCTAGAACTGGCCGCTTAGTGACTGTTTGAACTTATGATGGACATCTCCAGGGCTACGTATGACCTGGATTCAAACTTCTGACATAGCCACATGCCATGCGGTGACATGATTGCATTTTGGGCTCTTGGCAACCATCAGAAAGAGACTGTTCCAATCAAGGGGTTAAGTGGGGAATTAGTCTGGAATCTGAAGGCCAGTGAATGTTATCTAGCCTTTCTTGGGCAAACTGCTACTCTGGGAGAATTCCTTGAAGTAGGCAATAGAACAATAAAGTAGCTAGTTTAAACTCTTCACGTATGGGTCTAGTTGTTCCTACCTAACATGGCTCATATTTACAGTCATTTGCAGCATCCCATGGTCATGTGAGCACAATTTGTAATGTTTTTTGCTGGAAAACTGCATTTGCTTCCAATTTGGAACAAAAAAAAATGCCCATTATGGATCAGGGATTTACTTAATAATTCCAACATTTGCTTAACGACTGCTGGGAAAAAATAATAAAATCAGGTGTGGTTATGTGATGATCCATTTAATGACCAGCAAGACTTATGACTGTAATTCCAGGTTCAATTATAGTCATAAGCCAAGTACTACCTGTATAAATGTGGGTGCAACCCCACATGTTTGCGATGGTGAGCAAATATAAAAACTTGCTTGGGGATCATTTTAATTTGAACTATTTAGTTTGACCCTGGTTGTTAGAATTGCCAAGACAATTGTGGAATAGGTACTGAGCCTCTGTGGGTATTCATTGTGGTGAACCAGTTTGCATGAGCTTCATGCATCAAATCAAACACACAGAATCAAAACAGGACAATTCATGCACCTTCTGCAATGGCAAATTAATGGCCCAAATCAGTCCAATTTAAATTGAGTCCTGTTCAGAGATTCATTCTGTATTAAATTTGACTTGCATACCTGAAGCAGCTAGAGAGAACATCTCTATTCCATATTCCTGTACTTCCTTGACTTCAAATCATTATTTCATGTTCTGGTTTGGAGGTTTCCATGACCATACTATAAATGTCTGTATGTTCAAATACTACATTATAAAAATGGCTTTGTTGCTGGCAACAATTCAGTGTTTAGTGTTTGGCACCAATTTCCTGATTATTACTCCTCACGCCTAGTTGCAGTGTTTTGTCAGTATTTCCTGGATCTTTGTTTAAAGAGCAAATCGATTGTGGCTATTCTTGTAGACTAGCAACCAGCTTGCCCTGGTAATGGTTGTATTTGCACTAGTTTCACACACAAAGAAAACAACGCGCGTTGTTTGTTGTATGTGTAATATTGCCACTAAATCATGCTCTGATCTTTGAGGAAGTTGCTCTGCTTTTTAAAATACAATAATAAAATCTCTCCTACATATTTAAAGAAGCTTAAACAAGATTTAATTTTGTATAATGGAAATTGCCTGCATGAAGGGCACATAGTCACCATCCACCAAAAGCCTTGCATTCAGCTCCACCTCTGAACCTCTACAAAGTGAAACTAAATTGTACTTTTCGGAGTAAAAAAAAGGGAAAATAAGTTGAGAGAGAAGAGAAAGTAATAAAATGGAGAATATAAGAGATGTGATTTGTGTTAAAATTCAATGTAAACTAAATTTAATCAATTGCAGTTTTTGTCATATTTTTTGTCATGGTCATATTTATTTGAGGGGGAAGACAATCCTAGTATATTATTCAAAGGCCTGAGAATGTTTTTGCCTCTTATCCACTTTCCTAATAGGCATTTTAACCTTCATTTTTCCACTTTTTAAAATACATAGACTTGGATATACCTCAGCATACGCATGGATATGTGGATCACTGATAGTGACCTTCTTAACCTCTTTAGTGATCTCAGTTCCTTCTCCAATAGCTTTCATAGAAGCTTCATCTGCAGAATCCAGCAGGCAGCATTCTATATCATTCCATTATTAAAATGTGCCTGCTGTTTTCTGCATATCAAACAACTATTAAAGCCATAGTAAGAACCTATGATTTTCCTCCACTTTAGGCACACAGAGGCAAAAATGTTGATCCAGGCTAAAATTAACACAGCCCCCGGTTGGTCGATTGCCATTTCTTTTTTCCACTCAGCCAGGAAATTAAGCAGCAATTGCTTTCTAAGCATATATTTTGACTAATGGTGAAATGGTGAGTTTTAATATTGTTCTGTCACTTGAACCAAAAAACAAACAAGGCAGAACTCTTTCAACCCGAATATATTAATCAAAACAACCCCAAAGAGCCAGCATTTTATTTCATTTTTACTTATTTTATTTATATCCTAGCTTTATTATTTTTACAAATAACTCATGGTGGAGAATGTACCTAAGTTTTGACTGCTCCGCTTCTGAACCTTAAAAAGAAAAGTCCAGCCTACTCACAACAGGCAGCCTTGCCATTCCTGGATGAAGTGACAGTCAAAGGCAAAGAACAGGGAAAGCACTCTTGCCACAGCATAAACCAGCCAATTGAAAAAGAAACATTTCTGTGAGATGCAATTAAGAGCATCAAGTGTGCTGGATTGCTCTGCTTGTAGCAGTAGAAGTGGGTAAGCACTATTTCTGACATGAAGGCAGAAGAGTGGAAGTTGCCTGCCTTCCTGGTAGGCTAGGTGGGCTGAGAATTATGTCATTCAATCCTGTGCTTCTGAAACAATAGATGGCTTATCTCCATGCTAGGGCAAAGTATGGATCAGCCAAACTTCCTGTGTAACCAATGAAAGGAATTTCCCTTAATGGGAATCAAAGGCTGAAGCAAATGATTATAACATGTTATCATTTCACTAAAGAAACGGCAGATGCTTATAGCTTTTCTGAAAATTGATGCCTGATAAACCTCTGAAGAACATTTTTTGTAGAGGTCAGAATTCATGCAAGTCCTGGGTGATTGATTGATTATGACATTGTCAAACTAATAATGGTAACTTGGTAAATCTGCAGTCCACATTCCATTAGGTCGATATTTTCATGATAGAACAAGGAGAAATAACAATAATTGACTGTGCCACTGAAGTATCTAGTCATGTTGACCACAACATGCCTAACAGTTGAATGGAAGGGGAAGTTCTGCCATGGACCAATTGGAGTATGGCCAGCAGATAGCGGACAATTTTATTCAGTCTAAAGTGTATTCATGGGAAGCCTTCTGCTGGCATAAGATAGGAAACTAGTTTTGTGCAGGGACACCTTAGTCTAACATCAGGCTGCCTCAGCATTGGGTTGGCAACAAGATTGAGGTATAGCATATTATTGATAAACTGTTAAAGTGAAGCATCTTCATGCATTATAAGGAAAAACTGGCTAATTATCAGTGGTGAATTGGCCCTTGCCAATTTTGAAACACAGTGGAGGAACAAAAATCTCTTGGCCTTCAGAATCATCATTTTCACTTAGGCTGCCAAGTGTGTGGTCTGGCCTTAGCCTAAAAATGAGAGTCAGAATATATTGATTACCATTGCTGTTTGCCTTCTTTGTCAGCATTGTTTGAGAGGAGAGCAGAGGTAGACCATCTGGAGCAAAATGACCTTGCAATTGTGCCTCTTCCTTGAGTAAATTGTGGGAACAGAATGCAAATAACAGAAACTGCAGCACAGCATGAATATTGATATTTCTTTATATTTATGGGTTAACAGTTTTATTTTTATTTTTATTTATTTTTTTAAATGTGTGTGTGTGTGTCTGTGCACTGTATTGCCCCCAATAACTTCTATCAAGCCAAGTCAGATGTTGTTGGCAACTTATTCTATTAATAGAGAATCTAGGCAAGCATGATTTCAGGAACAAAATGTTTATCCTCTCTCCCTGAGTCCTATTTTCAGAGTCCAAGCATTATAGGAACATTGGTGATTATCAAAGCACGATTATCTTTGTTGTTTTAGTGCTGCACAAATAATGTGTGTCTAAATCTTTGGCTTGAATTTTCTTTCAGTAGAATTGCTTCCATCTAAAAGTAAATGTTTTTATTGCCTTGTTTTTATTTCCATTTATCTCCAAAGATCACTTTCAGACATAATATCAACCCATGATGTATCCACAATAGCTTTAAGCAAGCCAGGTCGCTTGCAGATTTCAGAGGGATTCTTAGAAAATAGAAATAGTAGATAGCTATAGTCCAATGCTTTGTTTGTAAATGTGCTCCCTTCTACCCCCACTCTTCCACCATGTCGAAGATAAAGTGAGATACTATTGAGAACAGATGTTATATATGTTTGTTGTAACCTTAAGATGACATTATTCATCAAAATAATATTTTGGATATTTATTGGAGCCCTAGAGCAGTTGTCCAAAAAGAGGTTAGATGTCAGTTCTACTATACTGGAGATATTTACTGTTAAGGCATGCTAACATACATGTTTTGGTTATATTTTGTAGTGTTTCTGTATTGGTTGATTGAATATTCATCACACCGTGAATCAGGTTTTAGTAATAAGACTTAACAATGTTAATGTAACAAATTGGAATCTATTTATAAAATGTGTGGCTACGTCATTTCTTGATCATTACAAAAGAGATTGTCCTGTGCTCTTGGAAAAAGACTTGTGTTCCTGATATCAAAGATAGAATTGATGAAAATATATAGATAATGTCGTTCTTTCCATTAGGGACCCATTATAAGTTGATGTATTAAATCATCAGTAATCGTCATCATCATGCATTGAGGGAATGGGTAGCTGTTGTGAGAGAAAATAAACTTACCGGCTTAACATCTGGTAAATAAGATTTTGTGACATCCATACCATCTATAATGAATATTTTCTCTTCCCATGGTAGCTCTTTAAGAGTGCCCACGTTCTCTCAGTGTTTCAGTATTCCAGATGTGCTTACAAACCCATTTAGTTATCATCATTAAAAAACACTTTTCTAAAATTATTTCATATTTATCTAATTCCTGTCTTTTCTTTTTTCTTCTTTTAATAGACTGAGCATAAATTTTGCAATGGATCTGATAAGGAGTGTGTATCTCCTACTGGAAGAAATAACAAGAAGGAAACATTAAAGGTAGATGGAAGAAGATTAAGCTTCCTGTTGGCTAGCATATTAGTGCCTAGGGAGAACATTTTGTTTTCCTTTGCTCCACATTGATTGGCAGATGGATAGACAGACAGACAGACAGACATGCAAACATTTCTCCTCTGCCCTGCAGATTGCTTAAGACCTATTCTTAAGTTGCCATAGGCAGACAATCCTACTATATACATCATGCTGAAAACAATATGCAAAACAGCCTTATCAACTAATGTCTCTTAATCTCTAAAATAGTCTTGCATTTTCTCAAAGTCCTTCAAATTGCCATAAATGTGATTTGTTTATTTATTTGATCCTAGACTGGATTCCAGATATTTTAGACTTCGCTATATATCCTCAAAATCAGTTAAAGTAGTTTTGTATAGCAGATTGTCTTGTTCATTAATTTAATGAATTTAGTTTTTCCAGTCTTTTAATACATGTTTACCCCTTGGTTATTTGGACTTGTAGTTTAACAATATCTGGAAGGCCAGTATTTTCTGTCAGCACCAAGCCATAATCCCTTAATTTTTCAGTGTTGTTGAAGCCATGTGCACACACAATATGGCTGTTCAGAACTCCTTCAGAATATCAGGTGTTTTTGTTACTAAAACTATTTGCATAATATAAACAATAAAGATAAATATATTTGCAGGGTCAAGAACCTTGATTGCTAGTGAGTGTGTACATATTTTTATGCATGCCCTGATGACTGGAATAAGCTGGTCACTCGAGATTTGAAAATTAGGTAGTTGTAGCTATTGACTAAGCATTCATTAGTCTTGGCTGATGGAGTTATATAACTCAACTTCCAGGTTTCTGGTAGATTCTTCAAATTTAAAATATTTATTCTCAAAAATTCTTAATAATGAAAATTTATCAAACTCTTTTTCTGAAGACACAGAGTAGCATATGCACTACGGTTTACTTTTCCCAAATTCTATGAGGATTTGTTAGATTGCATGAATGAGTAACAGGTTAGTTGTTCTTGGTTGAAGTAGCTATAGTACTGTAATGAGTTGAATACCAAAATAAAAACATTTTACAGACAAAGGAAAGGAGAGAATATCTCATGGAATCCAGTTGCTGTTGTGTATACAAAAAAAATGCTGCAAAAAAAAATTACAGCGAGTGAAGAATGCTGTTTAAATGGAAGACATAGCCTGTCTTCTTTTCTTTATTTTTTCCCCTTTGTTTTTCCTCTTTTTCCAGTAATAGAAATAGAAAAAAAATGTGTTCCTGACTGATATTTTATCTCTGTGATATAATAGGTCCAGAAAAAAAACTACAGGCAGGAGAAGAAAAAAGCCACCAAGCAACTCTTTAGTGCTTTAAAAGATCCCCGCGTGGTCATTATGGCAGATTGGTTAAAGGTAATTTGATGCAAAATGCCATTTTAAGAATATGTAGGCAAGGAGTTTGAACAGTTTGGAGAATTGTGCATTGTAAGGTATCCATTCCTTTCTACCCAGTATGTGTTTACTGCTTTAAAATAGCCCTCTTGGGAAACAAGCAATATATTTGAAGTCAGCCAAGGTAGAGGTCATGTCCAAGGTTTCTTTGTAGCAAAACAGGAGATGAAGCACAGTTTAAGAGAAGAAAGAATAATTATCAGTGGGACTGATAACATTCTTGAATTGTTTAGCAAATATCTTCCTTGCTTTTGTATGCCTTACAGCAGAGGTTTTCAACCTTTTTCAAGCTGTGGACCCCAAAACAAGTCGCTGCTACATGGCGGACCACATCCCCACAAATTCAACTAATTACTAATCGACAATTCATGTATATTACTTTTTCCAATTTTTTCTTGACCTATCTGTGGATCCCCTGGCAATTTGCTACGGACCTCATGGGGTCCATGGACCACAGGTTTAAAACCTTTGCCTTACAGCTATTATTCACATCTTTTCATTAAAAAAAATTTTTTAATTGTTTGTTCATTTGTTCGGTTGTGCCTATACGCCACTCCAATCATTCGTCAAGACGCACAGCTTAAATAGCAAAAATAGCCAACAGTAATATCTACATGAGAGTCAGTTTGGTAAAGTTGTTAAGGCATCGAGTTAGAAACTTGTAGACTGAATTCTAGTCCCATCCTATGCCAGTCCCTGTCTTTCGGTCCTAGGAAGCAGGCAGTGGCAAATCACCTCTGAATAAGCTTACCAGGAAAATTGCATGGACTTGTCCAAGCAGTCCCCAAGAGCCAAAAATAACTCAAAGGCCCAAATACACAGAATCATTTAGGCCAGAGGTAAGAGACCATAGAAATCCAAGAGAGCACTTCTTGTTTAAATGTGACTGTGATTTTGGGGTTGAGGAGAAACACTTCAATCTAGGAACAAAAGGGAAATTTCTTCATTAGCTTTTTAAGATATAACCTGTCTAATTTCTTCTCAGAAAGTTTACCTGGAAGTTTGGTTTAAAGCTTAAAGTATTTAATGTAGTTGAGCTAGATAAGGCACTTGGAATAACTGAGTTTGCTTTCAAAAGTATTTAATGTAGTTGAGCTAGATAAGGCACTTGGAATAACTGAGTTTGCTTTAAGAATGAGAGATTTGTTCTGCAGCATTAAAAACTGTTTTATTGGTTGAGAGTATTTCTCCTTATTCTTGTTCTACAGATACGTGGCACTCTGAAGAGCTGGACTAAATTGTGGTGTGTACTGAAGCCTGGAGTACTCCTAATCTATAAAACTCCAAAGACTGGACAGTGGGTGGGCACCATTTTGCTTCATTCCTGTGAGCTCATCGAGAGACCCTCCAAAAAAGATGGTTTCTGTTTCAAACTTTACCATCCTTTGGACCAGTCCATTTGGGCTGTGAAGGTAAGAAGAAAGTGCATCTGAACAGATTATATCAAACTTCCTTGCTGGAAACCAGAAGGGCTCCACCAACATGCACCAAAATTACTGAGGGCTATTGAGAGTTCAATCTTCTTTGGATGTAGCAACCAGGTTGTTTAATGGGTCAACCCTGCAAGGTGTAGTATATTTGTGCGCTACTAATAATAAGATAAGATATCTTTATTGTCATTTTTTTTTCTGTGAACACACTGGCACATGTTAAAAAATAAAATTCTGATGTCTGCTCTCAAAATAAAATAAGCTGAAATGTTGAACGTTCACTCAAGCTTAAAAGCACTATCCAGGACGGAATGCTTTAACCAGGTTTTCGCTGCAATGATGACACAGCAATTTCTCATTTCCCAGTTGGTTATTAACTCTAGCTTCATGTAATCATTGTGACTTTGTTGTGAGTTTCCATCATCTGTCTATTGTGTATATTTTAATTCAATATTTTATATGTTGCAAATTGCATTATTGAGAATTTAGTAGCTAACTACTTTTTTATAGAAATAACTTGGGGTTTAAAATTTTGGGAAGTGGGGAGAAAAGATGAATACATTCCCAATTCGAACAAAATTGTAGATTTTTTTGCCAGTCCTTATTTAGTTTAACTAAAGACACCTTCCCCCCCCCCGACGGTGAGACTTTCAGTGACCTTACTAGGTAGAATATTATGGTCTTACACTTATTTGTTATGACATGGCCAACGGGTGTGCAAACGTCATTCATTGCATGATTTTCCTTTCAGCAGTTTGCAACTTCCCAGATTTGACTTCCCATATTTGACAAGGAAATAAATCATGTAGTAACTTCTCACATTAGGTGTTTATAATTGTAGAAGTGTAAACATCCAGCTCATGGGTCATAGAACAATATGTACCAGAAAATAATAATGCAGTAGTTATCTCCCAACAACACAGACAAAAAATATCACTAGAATATTGTAGAATTTTTCAGAAAAACATAGAAAGATTGAAATCTCTTTCACAGAGGAAAATTTTGGAAATCTTCCAAAGTAGATTTCAGCTCGACATTACTTCATTTAGGGGATTTCCTCACAAGAATTCTAAGCCAGTTTGAAAAGAGTTCTGGACTTCTGGGATACCACAATAGTGAAATTATATCTGTCTCAGATATTTGAAAGCATAGTAAATGTAGTATTTTTTTCCTATGTGACTCTGGAGTTTTTGTGAGGTCCATTTGCCTGTTTACAGGACTCTTACCACATCAAACCTGACTGATGGGAGCAAGGATTGGTCCTGGCCATATCTGATATTAAATTAATTGTAAGGAATATAAATAATGGATTTCTCTTACTTAAACATGTAGAAGATGGGGCATAAAAGGAACTCCTAAAGATGTATAAATGTGTTGGATGATGATGAATATATCCCCTTTTAGTGTTGGAACCAAAAACTGGAAAAAGATAAGGCAGAAGAAACTAGTGTGTCAAGTAGCATGACAGCTAATGTATAATGATTTGATTAATTTACTAAGGAAGTTATGTACTGTCAAATATGAAATAGTGGAATGGTCCCTGACCCACAATAAAAAGAAATCTGTCTTATGATGTTGTGGGTCTTGGAAAGCTGAACTGATTAAGATTGTTCGAACTTCTGCTTCAGAGGAAATCATGATGTGATTTTTGGATTTCCTTATTCCTGCCTTTAAAATCAGAATACTGTGCACCTTGGTTGCCCACCTCAATCTCTGCTCATTCATAGTCACTTTTTTCCTTCACTGCAAAAGAAAATACAGTTGAGGAAATAAGGAAAATTGAAATCAGGATTCTCCTGTTGATCAGCTGATAAATAAATAAATAAATAAATAATTTTATTTATACCCCGCCCTTCTCCCGAAGGACTCAGGGCGGCTTACAGGCAG
>JANHFO010001223.1:138434-148844 GCA_032468095.1 Pareas carinatus | reverse complement strand
TAGAGGGGGTGGAGGAAGAGAGAGAGAAGTGGACGGAGGGGTGGGGGGGCGGTATGGAATTTTCTAGTGCTAAAAGAGAGAAAGGTTGGGCGAGGACCCGGCTGCAGTCGCCGTCTGAAGCGGACTGCGTGTGGGGTCTTCCAAGAGGGGTGGGCAGGCAGCAACAGGGTCCCACTCGGGAGGGAACAAAAGAAAGTGTGAATCACAGTGCGCCAAGCACTCAGGCGGCCCTTCCCGGGAGAGCTTGCACACAGCCTGTTTCCGATGGCGACTTCAGGCTGGGGAATGCGATCCGCCTGCAGGCTGGGGGATCCACCCCAGTCCAGCCATTTGCGACCTGCTGCAGCTCCCAGCTCCCCCCGCCACCCAGTCCACCCGTTTGCAAGCAGCTGTGACTCCCGGCTCCCCCGCCACCCAGTCCATCCGTTTGCAAGCGGCTCCCGGCTCCCCCCGCCACCCCAGTCCAGCCGTTTGCGAGCGACTGCGGCTCCTGGCTCCATATTCACTCCATAAGACGCACACACTTCCCCCCCACTTTTTTTGGGGGGGGTGCGTCTTATGGAGCGAAAAATATGGTACATTGGAACTTGTTATCCATTGCATGTATCTGCTGCCAAGCAGCCACTTGACAATATTTAGACCATTTCATGAGCTTGTAGAGAATCCGTCCTTGAAACTGTCATGAACAATGTATCTACATATTTTTTCTTCAACTATGTCACATAAATGTTAAGGTAAGGAATAATTTTAGACTTAGAAAACATGTTTATGAACATTTCAAATCATATGTAACTTTTATGGAGAGTTTTTGTTTTTCTGCAAATGTTAATGCAATATTTCCTCATATTTTTTTTACTATAATAGGCTGATTTTGTGAAAATAGCCCATCCTGATCCTGCTTTCAGAGATGCTGCTGAGGAAGCCTGCAGAAGCATTGGTACTATGGTAGAAAAGTATGCTTTATTCAACATTTTAAAGTTTGTATCAACCTTCCACAGTTATCTTCCAGATGTACAGACTTCTGCTCCCTACATTTCTAGCCAACCTGGCTATTATTTGAGAAATCTGGGAATTGAGGTCTGTGTAGCTGAAAGGTGCTCAGATTTGGGAAAGCTGGTTTGTCTGGTCTGCGCTGTAGTGATCAATAAGTCTATAGCAGAAAATAACACCTAACGACATAGGCAGAGTTTTAAAAGATGCTAAAAAGGGTCAAGCCTACTTAATATTTGGATGAAAACATTTGTTAGGGAATTACCAGCTAGATTGGGGGGAGGGTGTCAAACAAGGGCCTAGCTTGGAGCCATAATGCAGCCACAAACAGCATAAGTGTGACTTTTCCCCCCAAATCCATGAAGCCTTATCTGGTCATTTCCCAGGAAAAGGCAAGAATATTGGTAAATTTCTTGTAACATGGGTGATAAACAATAAATTTACAGCCTGAGTCTATTCATGGTTCTGGTTGCTTGTGCCTGATAGTATAGCAGGGAATACTCTTATACATTTTTTAATGTATTCTATAAGCAATGAAGTTGACTCAAAGTAGAATGTGTGTTTCTGTTAGTCTCTAATAGATAATAAGGTATACTTATTTATTCTCATGATTATAGTGAAAATATTTCTAAAGAAAAGCCATGACGAAATTGTAGGTCTTTGTAATGAATTACAAGAGCTAACATATGTTTCTTGAAACTACATTCACAAATTAGAAAAATGTTGAATGGCTATAAGTTTACTTGTCAGATTAATTAATTCTCATATTTTTCACATATGGTGATTGGCAGCAAATACAATTTGTTTTTTACAATATGTGAAACGATCCATCATGCCTTAATGTCATACATGAACCAGACCTATAAGTTGTGTAAAGCACAGCTCTACGTTCATTATATGTATACTGGTTTACTGAAACCCAGTAATTTCAATCCAAGGAGAGAGAATGAGAGGAAAAAAGAGAGTAAAGTGGTTTATATCCCTTACATTCTGTGTTCTTGCCCCCAAAAGCCATACTTTTCTTCCACCTTAAAAAAATGGAAAAAAACACAAGGCGGCAGTAATTGAATAATTGGATGAAAATTTCATGCAGATGTTCTGTAAAAAGTGAGTGTATAAAATATGGTAATTCCACATTAACATCCAAGATTGGAATCACTCTAGGATTATATTTCCTGTTGCCTTGTTTATCATTTTAATAAGTTACTTATATGCCTTGGAATATGCTGGCGGGGGAAAGTATTTGTGATGTAAATTGCTTTTGCTATCTGCTTTCTTCTGGCTGTGTCCGTGATAACTTTTTCTGAAGCTGAATAAGTGTATAAAACATGACATAGAATACATAAAGTAGTAAATACCTCATTGTAAATGTAATATTGACTATATTTTTATATTTCCAGATTAAATACGAATGTAGATTTATGTCAGAGTCTGAGAAGATTGTTAATTGATAAAGATGTTATGGATACACTTGACCCTGAAACAAGGTATATTTTAATTGTTACACTAAGAATTTTCTTGTAACATTCAAAGTGAATATGGAATACTATATTCCACTAGATCAGCATACATGTTACTGTGGAGCTTATTGTGAACATGTTTCAGACTGTGTAATACCTATGAGTGCATTATTTATTCTTGAAGCATGTTTACAAAACATTTTTGCAAAACAATCTGATATTTGCAAGTGTTATTATTTGCAAGGACATCCTTACTACTTCCACTTTTATCCTTTCTTAGCTGTTCCTTTCTTGAACTACACCATTTAATGTCCTTTCAAACCCTCCTTCCAATTCCGATTACAAAGAAACCTTTGTAAAATTGCCTCTTCATCAGATTTGGCACTCTTGATTATTCTAAACTGCTTAAATTATTTTTGGTTCCTGTTTTGGCTTAGTTCTGTTTCTTTTCTTTCTTTCTTTTTTTCTAGAGGTGTGGCTGACATTTTGTTTTTGTACTCCTTTTCCTGTATGCTTCTTACCATAATTGACTAAAACTATGTAGTCCTTGACTTACGACCACAGTTGAGTCCAAAATTTCTGTTAAGAGAATCAATGCAGTTGTTAAGTTGGTAACAGTGTTGTTAGGTGAAACTGGCTTCCTCATTGTTTTTCTTGTCAGAAAGTCGCAAAAGGGGATTCGACAACTCCAGGGCACTGCAATTGTCATAAATACGAGTCAGTTGCCAAGTGTCTGAATTTTTTTAAAAAACTCTTTATTATTTTCAAAAAGGAAAAAGGGGGGGAGGGAAAAGAAAATTCATATATTTACATACATAAAACCAATAGAATAACATATAAATACAGAAAGCTTCTCTCTTCCTCTTCTTCTTCTCCTTCTTCTTTCACTTCTTCTTTTCACTTCATTTTTGATCAGCTACGAACATCTGGGTATAAATTGGAAAACCTTTCTATACATTTTCTCTGATATCACTTTAACCTTTTAATGCATTTCTACATTTTCTATAGTATCACTTTAACCTTATTAACATATTTTTACATTTTCTAAAATATCTATTTTAACCTTATAAATACATTTCCAAGTCTATTCCTTCCATTCTTTGTCTAACCATCTATAAAAATTATTCCATGTTCTGAAGTGTACTGATATACAGGGGGAAGAAATAATCAAGAAGATTTTAGAATGTGCCGATGAATAGATTAACGTTAAAATTGAAAAGTGTCCTTTTTACACTATGCATTAACTAAAAATAACCAGTGCAGCACTTTTTATGAGTTCAAGTTATGATCAAATGAAAATGCCCAAGGATCCTTCAAACTACTGCAAAGTTAATGAGTATACAGTCCTTTCTAGTCTTCAGAATCGGAGCTCTTATGTTGAGTATCCTTCAGAAATTCTGTAAAATTGTTTTCAAGAGGAAATACTGCAAAAGTAATTGGAGACTTCCTTTTGTTGCACAATTTTTCTGACCTCATCATGTACTTCTCATTATCTTCAACCAAATACTTCCATTGTTCATTAGGTGTTTGCTTACGTGGTGTACAGTGTACTTTTAAACATTCCTGATTTATTTTAGGTGACAAATGGGGTCTAGTCACATGAGAGGTGCAGAATTGTCCTTGGCTCTGGGACAATTGATTGCCCACATGCTGATCCATCTTGAAGAAATTATCAGTATAAAAGATATAAAACACTTCAAATGAGTGGTGTATGCACGAAGATGTTGAGAACACAGCTTCCTTCTGCCTGCCTCTTCCTTGCATGTTTATTCACGCAATGCACACCTGTTTTTATTGCATCCCATGCCTGAACTCTGAATTCATTCAGTTATTCTGAAAGTCTTTTTGACAGAGTGGCCTAAAATGGTCATATAAGTATGCAAACATCCTTGAATGAATGAAAGGCACATATCCTAAATTTAGATACAGGTAGTCCTTAGTTAACAACAGTAATTGGGACCGGAATTTTCATTACTAAGCAATAAAGCGTGACATGTGTCCATGCTGCTTAGCATGGAAATTCCAATACAGGGAGTCCTTGACTTGTGACTGTAACTGGGAGTGGAATTTTGGTCACTAAGTGATATAGCCAGTAAATGAGTCATGAGACTGGACCCAATTCCACAATCATTTTACCATGACCGTTAAGCAAATCACATGGTGGTTAAATGAGTTACATGGCCGTTAAGTGAATCCAGCTCCAATTGACTTTATTTGCCGGGAGGTTGCTAGGGAGGTCACAAATCGTGATCATGTGACTGCATAATGCTGCAACCAGAATATATGCGAGACACCTGCCAAACACCCAGGTTACGATCATGTGACTACAGGAATAATTTGACAGTCACAACTTTGAAAACAGATTGTAAGTCATTTTTTTGATGGCCATTGTACCTTTAAACCATCATTAAATGAATTATTGTAAGTGAAAAACTACTTGTACTTCCCATTGCCATTATTTAGCAAACCATTTCAGGTTGTTAAATGTACATGTGTGGTTACCATTTGTGACTGTATTTGACTTGGGTTGCTAGAAATTGAGAAGATCACAAATGTCAATCACGTGTCTAAGGCATTCTCCAATGTTGTAATCACAATTCAGATGCCAAGCTGCGCAGATCACAATCACATGAAATTTCATGTTCATACATAGTATGTGACTTGCACTGGAGAGGCTTCATGAATATCTGTTGTTATAGGTTTGGGGGTGTTGTAAAAGGGAACAGGCATTTTACATTTAAAACTATTTTTATTTTTCTATAGAGACTTGAACATTTGATTCCATATTCTGCTATATAGAAATAGTAAAATTTTGGTATAATGCCATGATATAAATATGTGCAAAGCAAGGATCTAATCCTCCTACCAAACATATCTTGCTGGTAATTTTAACCTTAGTTAACTGCATTTTGTGATTGTCTGATCATTTTCCAATAGAGTCATAGTCACTTATCCATTTTAAATGTGATAGGTATGTCTGATGATCTACTAATTGTCAATTTTTAAAAATAGCAACCATGTTTCCCAGACATGGGAATTGATCTGTTTCAGTTATTTAAAACTTGTTGTTCCAGCTAACGGACAAAAGATGATTGTATAATTTTCACTTGTTTGAAACTAAAAAAGAATAACCTTGAAAATGCCAAGTAAAGAAGTTAACATTGAAAGACACACATTTCATGGTAAAGAAAGTTTCTTTTCATTTCACAAATTGTTCCAGGGTCCAAAGGGAGAGAATGTAGGGTCAATCACTCAACCTCTTCCAAGCAGCTACTTGATCTTCAGGGCAGCTTCTGAATCAGACGGTGAGTTTTGTTCTTTCTGTGTTGCTTGATGTAAAAAGTGTGAATAAATAAATAAATAAAATAAAATAAAAATTTATCACTTTGCCACAATCCAGGAAAGTTTTTGCAGTTGCAGTTAAAACCTTCAAGATATGTAGGCAGTTGTAACTTTGAAAGATGAATTACAACCTTGTTATCGGTGGATTACACGGGGATGCAAAGGGCTTGTTTTCATCCTCTAGGATGCAACAGACACAAGTTTTGTGTTGTCTACGTTGGAAGGTCTATGAATGCAGCTGAACTGCATTTTCACTGTAATGTACATTTAAAACAGGGGAAAGAATTAGCTGCATTTTGTTACCATTTTTCACTCTTTATTCTACTTCATTGGCTATCTATGGTAGATAGCAGAAAATGCTAGTGTTTGCTTTTACCATAAATATCAAAATTTATGATTCCTTTATTAGAAAGGGAGACATGCGAACACACAATTTTTTGTAACATACAATTCCAGTTTTTCTTTCTGCATCATAGGCAAACCTTGATTCCTTTCTTTGCCTATATAAGTTGTTTCAAAAGCAACTTTTCAGGAGGTTGCCATGGATCTACTCAATTGTTTTTCTCAGTGCTGTGTCATTTATTTTGATTTCTCTGATACACTTTTAAATAATAAATGTTAATGTGGCAGTTCCCTGCAATATATATTTTTCCTCTCTTCCTCTTTTTACAGTTGTTATTCAGAGAGATCCTGGTTTCATTATACTGCTAAACAACAGCTATTTCAAACTGCAAAAGAATAGAAGTTCAAATATATGAAAGCATGCACTTTTTTTAAAAAAAATTAGCTATTGTTCATAACCACAAACATTTTAAAAGGCTGAATTTGGAGTGGACAACCACTGTAGGACAAAATCTTTTGTATCAGCATGCCAATGGGCTAAATTACAAAATGTGTCTAAAATGATTTGTGTGGAATTGAAATTTGGAAAACATTTTCTGATAAATATCATAAAGCAGTTTATGACATAATACAAAATGTCATAAAATATTTCCTGTGCTGATGTTTTAACTGTGCTATACAGTTCAACACAGAATATTTTCAAGGCAGATAACATCTCTGAATTTATCCCAACTTTTTCAGTGAAGGGAGCATATTAGAAGTTCTATCATTGTTGAAGACATTGAGGAATCTGGTAAAGAAATATCTCTGAAACTATGACCCAATGGGGCACATGCTGCCTTTTTAATTCACTAGGAACTGGACCCTAATGGTAGATGTGGACTGAAGTAGGCAGGATTATCTGTTCCTTCTTTTTCTTCCTTGATATATTTCTTTCTCCAACCAGACACCCTTCTTTTATAAGGCTTGGGTCAAGATCACCTGGTTTTACTCTTGAGTTAAAGAGTTCCACCTTCAGTCACTATATGTCAGCTTTCAAACTCTTCGGAATTGGGACATTGAGTTTCCCATCCTTTGAAAATCCTGAACTAGAGAATTCTCTAAGACCTCGAGCAATCAATGATTGATTAATTATAGATGAAAATTGCTTTTTTAGTATAGCAAAAATGAATACAGACTTCTTGTTTTTTCCCCCTTACTTGTTTTTTCCCCCTTACTATACATCTTATGAGGAAAACTTTACTGAATACTTTTCTACTAGTGCTTTAAATTCTGTATTCTTTAGCTACAAGACATAATTAATTTTGGAATACTAGTAGTACACAGAATGACAAGGTATTTGAAATGTTGTTTCCAAATCTGCCCATGGGAAAGAAATGAAAACCAACCATTCCCTCAGGCTTTTGAGGCAATTGAGTAGCTCCATGACTGCCTATCAATCTAAATCTAAAAAGCTATTATCTCCTTCTGGATCACTTTAACAGCCCTTCTGTTTTATCTTGAATTACAAATCAGGGTACTTTATAATTCTTGGTAATTCTGCCAGAAGAGACTAGATGCAGGTTTTTTCCCCCTAAGGTCTTTTATCCTAATACCACCCTGGGGAAAAGTGAAATAATTAAGTCATATAATTCTTTTTTGACTAAGATAGAATGGGCTGACCTGTCTTATTGCCAGTAGCCTAAAGGCTTCATCTTCACTTGTTAAGAGTTGGGTATAATAAACCTTATGAAATCAAGAAACAGCTGTTTTTCTTTATGTCCTTACTTGGACTCCATGTCCTTGAAACTTCCCCTCCATAATAAGAACTGAATTTTTCTAGGAAGTGTCAATTTGAGTGATATACAATTGTTTTCACATTTCTATTTTGTCGTTCCTTAAGCCTAACAATAAAAAATTTAAAAACCACAGAGTTTGCTCCCTTTCTCTAAGTCAGGGGTGTCAAACCCAATTTCATTGTGAGTCACTGCCACTGCTGCTGTGGGCCGCCCTCCCTCCTCACAGTCCGTCTAGACCCCTGTCAGCCCCCTGTAGGTCTCCCGCTGACCCCTGCTGCAGTTGTGGACAACCCCCCATGAGCCCCGGCCCCTACCTGTGCCACCCCCTCCATCGAGCGACCTGTCCCAGGTTGCCTATCTGACACTCATGCTATAAGCTATCAACTCCCTTTACTCCATGAGCATTTCATGTCATATGGCTTGTTGCTACTGCATATGTAATCACACTAATAGATATAAATGGTATTACTCAACTCCATTTCTCAATAGATGAGGCATCATAGAACAGCAGTCCAACAATATATAAAAGACACTGCCCATTCAGATGTGAGATATGTTAAATGGGTAAAAGAAAATAAGTTAAGGCCAGCTTTTAGCATAATCCTATCCATTTTATTCCAGATCGATTCTCAGTAGAAATTTCTCTCAAGAAAGTAGTCATGGACATATGCTTGCAGCCTAAGTTTGCTTTTCTGGTTCAGCAAAGCTTTGGATCCAGTTGCCTTAAATCACAGTGAAAAATACATTGGAGAAAGAATTGTGAGGCCAAACCTGTGGATCTACTATTTGTTACTTATTGCATGATAATGTTGCCATTACCATGCATTATTCTGATAAATACAGAGTACGTATGTCTGCATGGACACACATACACACATATTCTCATTCTCTCTCTCCCATTTTCTTATATTCTGGATCCTTTAGAAATATACTCTGTTCTGTTGAGATCTATTTCTGCCTTATCACAGAGTACAACCAGATACTCGTGATAAGGCAGAAATAGATCTCAATAGAAAAACTAGAGCTTTTTAGTGCTTTTCAACAAATAGAAATTTGCTTGACTTCAGACAGCTTCGCAGGAACCATAACAAGTATTTTTTCAGCTGTAGCCTCCAATTAAAGCATGTTCTGTTAGTTTGTGTCTTATTTAGTTTTTAAGAAACTGGATCGTAGGTAGCAAGTGTGAATTCCCAACTATGTCACTATTTAATATTATATTTTACATTTCACCAGATTGACAGAGGCCAACTTTGCATATTTGTTTTCATCCATTTCTACTCTTGTGAAGTATGTGAGGCAAAAAGGAAGGTTAACCATTACAGAGAGAGTTAGTTGTATTGTGTTGTTAACTCTTAACTACAGGTTCTTACAAAAAAACCATGGATACCATAGTTACTCTTATTATTATAAGTAAAAGAATTTTGCCAAACAGTCCCAAAGGCCAACTATTCAATTAGTCTACTTAAGTATTAATATCTTTTTTTAAAATATATTTTTATTATTTTCCAGATCAAGAGAATTCTGTTTTTTACATACTTAACAAAGTGAATATCCACAATCATATATCACCTATTATTTTAACATCTTAGTTTCTTTTCTCTCCACTTTGCCTTCTTCTTTACTTCCTTCTCCTGGTCTTCTTCCTTTTCTTTCTTCCCTTCTTTCTTCTCCTCTCCTTCTTTCTTCACTTTACAATTCTTATTTTTTTCCACCAAATAAAATTTTCATATTAGTTTTAATCTTACATACCTTTTTATTCAAATATATGATTATATTTCCACAATTTTTAGATAACATTAATACCATTAACTTAAATTCTTATTCATTTGTGTTTAATAATATTTTAGTTAATTAAAAACAAGTTTACATGTCTCTCAATTTATTCATATTTCACTTTTTTGTTTACTTCCGCTCAATTTAGAGTTAAACTTTACCCTATTCATTATTTTTATAATGTTGGATCAGCCATTAAATCTTCCCTTTATTAACCATTTTATTATAATTCATCTTATCCATTTTTTCCAATTTTATTAATTAACGTTAACTAAAGGCACAAAGAGGGGAAAGAAAAAAAGAACAAACAAAATAAGGAATATATGTATAAGAAAGAGAGAATAAATTGGGGGGAAAAGAAAAAAGAAAACAAAAATCCAAACCTCCTAGCTCATAACCCAATCTCATACTAATCATATTTTCCAATACATTTATATTTAACAATATTCTTGTTTAAAAAAACAGGTTTACTTATCCCAACTTAAAATTAATCCTTACCCATAATAATGCTCATAACTTTAAATTTATATTAAACAATTGTATCATTTTACATTAAAATATATGTGTGTATTCAAACTATATTTTCATTTTACATATCTCTCAAATATTTCTATTTGCTTCATCCCAACTTAAAGTTAATCATTTCTAGTAACAATAATCAAAGATTTGGATTTTTGTAATATTTTATAGTATTATATCAACCAATTTTATCATTTTACTTTACC
>JANHFO010001223.1:109761-130065 GCA_032468095.1 Pareas carinatus | reverse complement strand
TCCCATCTTTCCCAGCATCACAGCCTTTTCTAAGGAGTCCTCTCTTCTCATTAGGTGGCCAAAATATCTGAGTCTCAGCTTCATCCTTTGTCCTTCTAAGGAACAGTCAGGGTAGATTTCTTCCAGGACTGACTGATTTGATCACCTTGCAGTCATTGTATCTTTGTAACTTTGAATGGTCGCTAAATGAATGGTTGTAAGTTGAGGACTACCTGTACTGAATTTCATAATCTGTAGCCCAGTAACGGTCTAGCAGTTAAGAATACTTGGCTGAAGCCCAACTCTATGGAATGCACCAGATTAGAGAAGACAAATGTCTTGGAAGTTTTCCATAGCAAGTGCTTTGCCCGTAACTTTCCCTATTGTCACAGCTTAGGTTATAGCACTTTGTGTGGACAAAACAAATCACTCAGTTACATTTCTAGTAAACCTTTTTGGTATAGAAACTCACTTTTATTATGAATGTTGGGCTTTGTCCTCAATGTTTCTTTTGAGTTTTGAGGGATGCTTGGATTTGCATAACTTCTTCTCGAGTATAAGTAGTTCTCCTACTTAAGATCAATCACTTAACAATTGATAGACTTCAAAAAAACTATTTGGGACTCGTCCTTGAAATTATGACTAGTGTTTCCCCTCTATCACGTGATTGCATTTTGGACACTTGGCAACCAGCTCCCATTTACACAATTGCAACATTTTTTTGCCAGTTTCTGGCAGAAAGCAACAAGTGCCCATTGGATATTTTGAATTCGCTTAATTATTCTGTGGTTTGCTTAACAGCTATATGTTTCACTTGGCTGTGATGACTCATCAAAACAGTCATAAAACTGAGCTTGGTTGTGTGCCTCAATTGCAAAGACTTATGGCCAAAATTCTAGGTGCATTGTGGTCATAAGTCAAGGACTCCTTCTCTATGTTCAGCCACTCAGAATCAGTTTCTGATTTCTTGTAGCAAACCTGCCCAGAAAGTGAGAAAGGTTGCTGATGTAGGAATCAAAATGTTTAGCAGAATATTCAAGAATGCACGTAAACAAATGATACCATTATATTATGAGCTGACATCATAATACAGGAGGCATCTTTCAAGGATGCTAACTAACTCTTCCTCTTGGAAGAATGCTTATTCAGTAGTGATATGAGAGCGTAGGGCGGGGGGACATATTTAACTTCAATGCCAAATTGTCCCTTTTAATTTCTTGCTTTCCCTTTAACAAAGCTCCAATCTTACCTAAAGATTTTTCTCATTAGACAGGTGAATGCTCTCAAACCGAAACTGTGTCTGATGAAAATAAGAGCTTGATGTGGATTCTTCTGAAGCAGCTGCGACCAGGCATGGATTTATCTCGTGTGGTTTTGCCCACTTTTATCCTAGAGCCACGCTCCTTCCTCAACAAACTTTCTGATTATTACTACCATGCTGATCTACTTTCCCAGTAAGTAGCACCTGCAGCTTTATAACTGAAAAGTACGCATTCATGAAATGACGTTTACGTACCTATCCATATGGTGAGAACTCCTAAAGGAAATCATCCCTGACTCTTCTAAGGAAGGACAGATACTGAAACTGAAGCTCAGATACTTCAACTACCAAATGAGAAGAGAGGACTCACTGGAAAAGACTCTGATGTTGGGAAAGATTGAAGGCAAAAGGAGAAGGGGATAGCAGAAGGAAGCGCTGGTTAGATAGTGTCAGTGGTGCAATGAACGTGGATTTGGACGGACTCCTAGAGGCAGTGGAGGAGAGGGGAGCTTGTAGCACTGTTGTCCTTGAGTTGGACACAATTTAATGACCGACCGTATAGAACTGGAGTATTTGTATATTTAAATGGTCTCTTTGATAAAAGAGAGAGTAAACCATGCCAGCTATGTGTCCCAATGATCTTTAGGCAAAAGTGGTATATGGCAACAATGGAAAATGCAATGAGAAAGGGGAGAAAGTTTCAATGCTGTTGATAGATAAATTAGCACTTAATTGCATGTTTGCTGCTGGAGTGAATATGTTCAGATTTATGACACATTAAAAACAGCATGGAGAAGTATAAGTCCTGAAATATTTTGGGCATAGTGATTCCTTATCACAGTGAAACACAATCAAGATCATCAACAATTTGAATTCTATTTCCTCTTTTAAAGAAAAAGAGGAAAAAGTGGCTAACATTAACAAGTAAATAACAATTCAGTATTATAAACACATTATCAAAAGTCAGCTGTATAAAGTACAATAAACCTACCAGACTTCTATTCAAAACGCCAAGTCGGTTAATAAATATAAAATTCATGTATAATAAATAAAATGATGAAAATAATAGATGTATCCCTTATTTTAAGCTCCAGATGTCCATTTATAGCAAACCCCCACAGTCAACATCCTTTTCAACCAATGATAGCAATTTTTACATATAGTAGTATCATGAAATTTCTGACAAGTTTCAAATAATAATTTCTTTAAAAAAACTGACAATAACTCTCATGAGATCATTAACGTCTTCTGAAATTTCCATGATCTTATTCTTGAAATATTTCAAAATTTCATATGAAAACGCTAGAATCTTAGAAGATTTGGCAATCCAGGCAAGAACTTCATCAAATAATAAAACTATTCAATTTTGTTACTTAATTTTATTAGCATGATTATTGTATAGTATGTAAAGAATCAATATATACACAAATCCTGGAGTAAATTTTCTCATATAAAATGAGGCATCATTTAAAATAATAATATTTAATGTTCAAGATAAGTGAACAGGCTTATAAGACACAGAGTGAGCATTCACAGTCTCTGTTTCTATATATATATATATATTGTTATTTTAAAAGAGAAATGAATAAGGTATCTCAATATTCCTGTTATTGAATCTTATAAATGTCAGAGACATTTATAAAAGTTCTTTTTTGTAGAACTCAAAAAGAATTCTGCAAAAAGAGAAAATTTATGTTAATGATAAGTTCCAGAATATTGGAATAGGTGAGCCTATGGTTCAATACAGTCTTTCTTATCTAATTATGGAACTAATCAAATCTCAGATCTTCAGAAATATCCAGACATTTAAACATTTACTGTATAAGATTTCTGTGAATTCTATAATTGTGCATTGAAAATATGATTGCTCTCATCTTTTAACTTGTAACTGTGAATATTTGAAAGAAGCAGTTGAAATTTGCCATATTTTGCTCTTTGATTTTTTTTGTTTTATTTTATTCTGTTGCTTTGCGTCGTCTTACTTAATGAAAATTTTTATTTATGTTAAATGTATATGTCATCCATCTTACTATAGGCAACTTTATAAATTTAATAAATACTTTAAAAAAATTAAAATAATACTTTTTGTGCCAGTAAAGCCTGCAGCTCAGATCATACACGTGAAAAAATAATTTAAGTGGTCATTTTAATTCTTCCTGCAGAGCTGCTCTTGAAGAAGATCCATACCTTCGAATCAAGCAAGTCTTGAGATGGTACCTATCAGGCTTTTATAAAAAGCCAAAGGTATGACCGTATACTACAGTGTTTCTTTTTTTATATTGGATCAAAAGAATTGTTAACTGTAGTAAAGATTTACAAATGTTCAAGAATGTTATGAGGGATCGGCCATGGAATTTTCCAGGCGCCATCATCACCATTTTAAACACCATTTCTTTACTAAAGAATTCCCCTGAATAAGTTTTATTTCTCTATCCAATTTTCATCTGGAATTCAGCTGAATTTAAACATTTTAGAGTTTAATTCTTGTAAGGTTATCTTTTTTAAAAAAAAAAAAGTACTTGTACATGAGCTAACTTGGGATGGGTTTCTGTCTGTAAAAATGCAATTTGAATATTTAAATCACACTATGTAAAACTAGAAAGGTATACTAAATGTGAAGTGGCATTGAATGTGCATGATGTTCTCAGGTTGCATCTGATCTCAGTAGACCTAAATCCATTTTGACCATTAGCAACAAGTTATGTATTAAAATAAGTGGCCTTAGATGGTAAGGTGAGAGAGTAGCTCAGAGGTGAAGCACATGTTTTTTTATATAGAAGATAAATAATTTGATGTGTGGTTTATCCTTAGATAAAATATGTGTCTGAAACCCTTGAGAGAGCTACTATCAGTTTTTGTCTTGGAGAGTCTCAGCAAAAGACAACTTCTTACCTTCCTAGAAGGAAGATTTGCATTGCTATCTGTATGAAAAAGATGTTTCCAAGGGAATTGGAATGCAGAACCTGTGTAGTACTGCAGTTAAATATTCCAGTAATACCCAGTACCAGTGACACCAAGTTTATATTTCCACTCAGCATTTCATCGTGTTGCTCTCTCTTGGACCAGCTTATCTTATGAGATTTTGTTGTGAAGATGTATGGATGATTTTCATTCCTACCAGTTGCATATTCAGAAATTCTTTCCAGTAGTAGCAGCAATAGTACTTATACTTATATACTGCCCCACAATGCTTTTCAGCACTCTTTGGGCAGTTTACAAAATCAGCATATTGCCCCAAATAATCTAAATTCTCATTTTACTGACCTTGGAAGGATGGAAGGCTGAGTCTACCTTGAGCTCAGTCAGGATCAAACTCCTGGCAGTGGGCAGAGTTTGCCTGCAATACTGCAATCTAACCACTGCGCCACCAGGGTCCATTGCTTGGGAAAATAAACTGTGGGTCTGTAATGTTATTAAATTCCTCTCTTCTAGGGAATCAAAAAGCCATACAATCCCATTTTGGGTGAGACTTTTCGTTGCTGTTGGTTTCATCCACAAACAAACAGTCACACATTTTACATAGCGGAACAGGTAAATCTGGGGCTTCGTTCTATACCAACATTATGCATATATAGCAAAACTTTGTGCATGTTTTTTTAAAACCTTGTTGCTTTCCATTGCAGGTTTCTCATCATCCTCCAGTATCGGCCTTTCATGTCAGTAATAGGAAGGATGGGTTTTGTATTACTGGCAGCATTCTAGCCAAATCAAAATTTTATGGTAAGGCATCAGATCAGACAGACAGTGATCTAGTTCATGCATGTTGGTAAACCACCTTGTGGCTTGCTTGATTTTGACTTAGTGTGACATACAATATAACCCACCTCTTATGATTTAGAACTACAGGCAACTAGGCATTTCAGCTTGTTCAACAAATCATAATTGAAAAGAAATCCTGGTTAGCATTAAATGTGAATGCAGCTGGAGAATTATGATAGACACAACTCTGATTTGTCTCTTTTCCAAAGTCAAAATCAATTTTGATGCCAGTGTATATAGGAGTAAAGCATACTGCTAAATTTTAGCATGAGTGGTTCTTCTGTATGCATAGACATATTGCAATTTGTTCTTAGAGGAAAAAATGATGACAGTCACTTATCACACATCCCTTAAAAAGAAAATAATTTTAAAAATGGGTAGATTGTATCTACTTAAAACATGTCCATCAAGAATGCTTTTCAGGAAGTTGGTTTTTGTGAATCTAGAATCTATTTGTTATTTCTCTTGTCCAGTTTTAAGAGGGACAGTCATGCCACTTATATTCATTTGTTTCTACAGGTAATTCACTTTCAGCATTATTGGACGGCCAAGCTAAACTCACATTTCTAAGTTCTGGGGAAGAATATGTCATTACAATGCCGTATGCACACTGTAAAGGTGGGACATTTCTGGGATTCTGGAGGAGGGGGGGAAATTACTATGTGTTACGTCCTTTTCTGACCTAGATTCCATTTTCTTCCTTTAAAAAATGCTCATTAAGATTGCCTAACTATAGAATAAGGGAAATTAGGATGAGGAAGGAGTCTGTTTTTTTAAAAAAAAACCAGTAAAATGCAAAGCCCACCAGCTGTGCAAAAATGATGAAAAGGAAACTGAATTCTTTGCAATAATGTGATGCACTCATCAAGATTGTGCAAAAGAAGATAGCTTCTGTACCTTAATATTTATGTAGGGTGGAATTTACATCTGCTGCAATGTCTTCTACAAAATTATTTTTAAAACGTACAAATCGTTTGGGGATTTACCTGTACATGTACAAATGCAGTGCAGTTGAGTTTGTACTAGTTGGGAAATTTAACATCAAATTATAAATATGCTATTTATAAAGAATCGGTTACAGTATACAAATTAAGATACCAAAGTTTGTCTACAACAATGCCATGCTCCCATCAGAAAATATATATTGAGCCATAGATGCAGCAAGGATTGAATTTGCATTGAACATGTGTTGCTTTGTGATATCAAGAAAAATCCCTTCCAAGTAGAAACGAGTGTAGCAATGAAGAATTCAGAGCTCTGAAATTATCTTGCATTCTACAGATTAATGGAGATAGATTTTCTGTCCGTTCCTGCTGTTTTAGTGGTTACAGTTCTTGTTTATGCTTTGTTTGAATGTGCTGAACAGGACAAAATTTCATTTCACAACAACGTAATTTTTTTTAATAAAATCAGGATTTTTACATGTTCCTTTGGTGTGAATTATAATGAACGAACAGAGCTGCCTTTATAGGTTGGTGTACTGTATGTAGTCTCTGCACAAGTGATACTCTATTAATAGTTGTGGGGTTCCCCCCCTCCCCCTGGTTTCTAGGGATTTTATATGGTACCATGACAATGGAGCTTGGAGGAAAAGTTACTATTGATTGTGAAAAAAGCAATCATCGGGCAGAACTGGAATTCAAATTAAAGGTACTGTGCCATTTTCAGCTTGTCTCCAGTTTCAGATTTTTCTCCTCTGAATTTCACAGGGCTAGTTTTAAAAATCGTTCCAATGCATTCTCAATTTTGTTTTCCTTTTTACAACCTTGTATTCCTTTGCTTTGGGGTGGAGTTGGGGGTGACTGAACAGAGCTGGCTGGATACCCTTCCTGACGCCTATGCCAAGTTCGCAGCAGATATGATCTCTTTGTACCCTAAGAGAGAAACATCTGCTGCTGCCTAGGATTGAATTCTCAACCATCTGAGTGGGAGATGAGCATTTTCACCTCTAGGCCACCGTGCTGCTCCAATGCTTTCTCAATAACAATGTTGATTTATCTTATATTTAGGCTTTCATGGTTTTATTGTAATTTTAGCCTTAGCATGGATGTTTTAATTTTTATGTCTTTGTATAACCTGCTAATAATTACTATGACCCCCCCAATATTCTCTTTGACTAAGAATAATGGACCATAAATTCATTCTAGAATATGAATGTGCACTCACACAAGAGTTTTCCATGGTTAGTGCACATTTGGTATTCTCCAAACAGTATACAAATAAAAGTTGACTGTTCCTTCAAGTGTATACTAAAACAATCAAATTTGTACGTCATGGCAGTAGCTAAAATGCTTGTCTGTTTGATTTATGTTTTGGTATGTATCAGAAACAATGTATGTTTAGTTTTCACTGGAATTCTAGAGAAATTATATTTTAGTTATCTACCTAGATACATTTGTGTTCTCCGGCAGCTTCCTATTCTTTCTGGGCTAAAATCATTTTTTCTTCCCTTTGCATTCCTTAGCCATTTTTTGGTGGGAGCACAAGCATTAATCAAATGTCAGGGAAGATTAAATCAGGAGAAGAAGTGCTAGCAAGTCTTGATGGACACTGGGTAAGAAAGCATAATATCCTGTAATGACGGTTTTAAAAAATATGCATGAAAATAGAAGAGCTGCCGTTTGAAATGCTGTTGTGTTCCATGATGCTTCAAGAAGGGAACTGAATTTAAAAGAAAAGCAAGTGGTTCTGGAATAAAAATCCATCAAACAGCTGTATTTACTGAGGTGTAAATACCTGTCATGGTTGTTTCTGCTAGCCCAGATTCTGAAATCTTATATTTGGTTTCAGTGTGGGAAACAGTTGTAGAAATGAGTGAAGGGATTCTCTTGTCAATAGAGAAGGATGAAATTCTCTCACTTAGTTCTTAACTAACACTGTCTCAAGGTATCTCCTGCTTGTTTGAAACTAGCACTAAATTGCTTGTCTTTTTCAGGATGGTGAAGTATATATAAATGACCTAAAAAATGGCAGTACAGATATTTTTTGGAACCCGACCAGCGAAGTCCGAAAGCAAAGACTGAAACGCCACATTGTCTTGTTTGAAGAGCAGACAGAATTTGAATCTGAGAGGTAAGGTAGGCAGACTGGTGTCAGGGGAATGACGAGAAAGATTATGACTTACCTTTGATTACATTTTGGGCAACCTAGTTTTATAAATTGGTATTTTGAACATGATTCAGAAGAAATTAAACTTGTGATGGTTTTTCCACTCCTGATGCAGTGGGAAATTTTTGAACTAAATCTTGGCCAAATACAAATACAGATTTCTTCCTTTTTTATTGGATTAATATGTAGTACTATAACCCTCCTGCTAGGGTTATTGAAAATTGAATTATTCTTTCGCTTATCAATAGGCTATGTTTACTATTTATTTTTTAAATTGTATAAGGTTGCCCAAGTTTATAATGACTCTGGACAGCATACAGTAAAATCAACCCTAAAATACTACTTAAACCCCCAAACAATCAGGGGGAGAAATATTCAAAATAAATAAAACATACAGAGCCTACCTATCACTCTAACCCAAGGCCTGGGCAAAGAGCTAAGATTTCAGAGCTTTTTTAAATGTGTCCAAGGTGAAGGCTGATGTCTCTAGGGAAGATTGTGAACCAAGGGTCAGATGCTATGACAAAGAAGGTACACTTCCTGAGTCACATCAATGTTCAGTGATAGGGATCTGGAACATGTCAACTCTGCCTTTATTGTACAGGCTGGGCAGAAACTATAGAAGATTCTTTAGATAGCAACTCATAATACTATAGAAACACTTATATAATTTATGGCTGTTAACTAACAGTTGAGTTGCACCTAAAACTGGTAATCAGTGCAACACATAATTACCCATGCTGCCACATTCTGGATCAACTCCAGTTTCCAAGTGGTTTTCAAGGACAGACATACATGTGATACATTGCACAAGATGACCAAAGCATGAGTGAGTGTCTCAAGGGCCATAGGTGGCTGCTGCTGGAAGATTTCATAATTCATAGCTGGGGTGGAACTATAGGGACTGGTTGTAAATACCATGCATTTATCCTGTTGTACCTTTGAGTGGTTGCAAAATGAGCAGCTGTTAACTGAGGACTTCATATACACATGCTCTGGCATTTCTGAAGGTTCAATAACATAATTCTTTTTTTGTTTCCACTGAACTGTATGGCTATGCTGGAATTCTGACTATCTTCATGGTTGACTGTTTTTAGACTCTGGCAACATGTAACCAGTGCAATCAGCAAAGAAGACCAGCACAAGGCAACTCAAGAAAAGTTTGTGTTGGAAGAGGAACAGAGACATGCAACACGAGAACGGAAGGAAAATGGAACGGAATGGAAGCCCTTGCTCTTCTGGCACAATGCTGCTACAAACGAGTGGCACTACAAATATGAAGAGTGAGTGACTTGTAATTGAGCCTTTCAAATTGTGTTCCACGTTCATATTCGCCTTCAAGAATTTGATGGACCTTTGTGGAAGTCTTGAGTCAGTAACAAAAATACTCACTTGAATACAGCCAGTTTTCATTCACTAGCGCTTTGTCTTTTGATCAATAGGCCAGAATCTTTGCTTTGTTAATTAACAAGTTTCACGGTCTGAAAAAGATTGAAAAGTCATGAGTTAGAGCATGTGGTGATTAAAATTTGCCTGCCTTGAAATACTCTATATACATATCTAAGCCAGAGTTCCCTCCTCGTCTAGGGCATGCTATGAATAATGAGGAAAGGCAAAAGAAAATATGGAATCCTCATCACGCTATAATATCCAACTGTAACAATTAAATTACTATAAAATGATTTATTGCAACCAAGAGGAGGAAATTCCTAAAGCTCTGGATTTAGGAGTATTATGCTAATTATTCTAAAACATGTCACCCTTCAAAACAAAGTTCTCTTGAGCACTTTGCCAATATGTTATAATCACCATTTATAGCAGTGCCTAAAGTATACAGTATTTTAATCAAACTAACAGTAATGAAAAGAAATTAATCAAGTAACTTCATTGTAATGTAAAACTTAGTGTGAAAACAGTAATATATTAAAGGCCTGGAAGATTGAAAGACAACTTTGTCTGAGTTAGTATAGGGGGCTTGTCTTAACTGAGGAAGAGGTTCCATGGCTAGGACTCTGAATCTCTCCTTCAGCAGATGGGTGCTGTAGTACAAATCTGCAATTAGGCTTGGCCTGTTTAATCATAGGCAAGAGCCAAAAGCTGCTAACACCCCCTTCCTGAGCAAGATAGTCAAGCAAATATCTGCCACTTGACTAATTTTTAATACAGAGGTTGATTGAGATAAATTTCTACTAGGCTTCTTGGCCAGTTTTGGTATGGAAATTGACCTGGTCATTCTGTTTGCCCAGAAAGGAGCAGGAGGGGGTTTACCCCACTCATTTTCTTGAGCTTCTTAAAATCTTTTGATACTATTGACCTCCAGGCTTTATTTGAGGTTCGCTTTTGAAGATTACTTAGAACTATCTGCAGAACACAGAAGCCCGCCTAGTGGTGGAAAGGGCCGACGTATACCTTTGTGTGCCCCTAGGTAGTCTGGCTAACAAATATGTTTCAAATGATCTTCTTCAAAGTAGGGAGACCCTTTGTCCCCTTCCCCCAGTGAGAGGTACATGAGAGAGCTGGAACAATATAATTTGTTTACTTAAATTATATATTTATATATTGAGCCAGTTTGGTGTAGTGGTTAAGGAACCAGGCAGAAAACAAGAGATTGGGAGTTCAAGTCCCACCATAGCCACGAAAGCCGGCTGGGTGACTTTGTGCCAGTCACTCTTTCAGCCCAACTCACCTCACAGGGCTGCTTTTATGGGGGAATTAGGAGGAGGAAGCTATATAGCCATGTAGATGCTTAATAAATACATAAATGAATGATATTCTAAAGGGACATCATTTGGAACTAATCTTCCCCTGGGATTCACCTTGTTCCTATTTTGCTATCTTTTTTTAAGTCAGTCGTTTATTGTGGGGTGGAGAGGTCGGGGTATAATTTGGAACTGCTTGATTGCTCATTTGACCTTTATAAGGAACGTGCTTGAGGTAGATTTTTATTTGAGACGTACCTAATTTTATTTTGAAATGTTCTTTGCTTTTGAGATGATTTTGTGGTTTTATTTTTATTTTATGTTTCATTATTTTGAACTGTCCAGTATAGGGCGATGTATACATTTTATATATATATTGGTAAATAATACATCTGTAGACCAGCCTTTATCAAGTGAGCTTCTATAGGTCATCTTCTCTGCTATTGTAAACATTGTAACACATGGGTTGTGTAGGATAGAAGTGAATTGTATTGTGAATTTCTCGTGGTTTTTGCATTATTTTTTTAGACAGAAGTTCTCAAAGACATGAAAATTATTTCATGGGTTCCTCTGAGTAAAAAAAAGAAAAAAAAAGGAGAAATGCTGCTCTACACCACTGTTTTTCAACCTCAGCAAGTTTAAGATATGTGGACTTCAACTCGCAGAATTCCTCAGTGTGCACGCTGGCTGTGGAATTCTGGGCATTGAAGACCCCAAATCTTAAAGTTGCTTAGGTTGAAAAATTCTGCTCTACACCATACAATTTGGTTTCACATTGGTTGATCTAGAGCTGTTAGCATTTTGTCTTTTCTCCTGGGGCTTTAAGCAGTACAGTAGGTACCCTGTGCTTCCCTATTTCACACGTTGACTGTTCCAACATAAGAAGAGGACTGCTGAGTCAGGCCACAGGCTTCTTTGGTACAACAGTGGTCATCTAGATGCATTTGGGAAGTTCACTAGTCTAGACCAGAGGGCATTAGCCCTTTCCATAATTATTTTCCAGCATGTAAGGCGTGCTCTCTATGAGGTAGGTACTAAGCCACTATCAATATCAATAGCTGTTGATAGCCTAATTGGCTATGAACGTGTCCATTCCCCTTTAAAACTTCAAAATTAGTCATTATCACCACAACTGCTAGCGATGAATCCCATGGTTTAACTATGCAATGGTGAAAAGGTACTTTGTTTTCTAATTTTGAATTTTACTGCATTTAGATTCAGTGGATGACACTAGGTTCTAATAATGTGAAGGGGGGACGACATCTTTTTCTCCACATTATCTGAGCCAACTAGAATATCATATAACTAAGAAATATTTTATTTCATGTTAAAGATTCTCAGTCTTTGTGGTCTTTTCTAGTAGGGCAACAGTTCCAGTTGTTCCTAATCATTTTGGTTGTCCTCCTTTCACTGCTAACTCAGAGCCCATTAATGTGGAAATTTGGTTTCTTGTGACAATATGTACTTTCTCATGAAATTATTTTCTGAACATATTTTTTATCTACAAATATCATTTCATAATCTAGTTTGGAGAGTTTTTCAGTGTGATCTTTCCATCTTCCTTAGGCTCCTTTGTATCTATTCCACCATTAATCTTGAGTAGTCATATCCTATCAGTAAATATGCTTAGGATTTTGCTGATTTTCTTAATCATCTCTCTTTTTCTTCTTGTTCTTTTCTTTATGTGTTGCCATTCTTGATTGAGATGTTTGTGCCTCACTCTGGGAAACTCATCTTCTTAAATTTTCATAGATTGTTACATCATCTCATTGATTCTCCAATTCCTCGCATGTAATTTATATTCAGATTAAATCTTTTCTTTGAAGCTTGTTCTCTTTATTTTTATAACACCAATAATTTATGGTTTATTTCATAGTCTGTTCCTGGAGGCATTCTGGATGACTCGATGGCACTTATTTCCTAATGATATAGTCAATTTGATTCCAGTATTGATTATCTAGTAGTAGTAAGTTGTAGAGTCTGCATTTATATTGACTAAAGCTGGAGTGGGCAAACAAATGAGAAATCCTTTTTCACACCAAGTTAATTCATCTCCTGCAAGATTATCTTTACCCAGTTCATATTTTTGTATAATTCCAGATTCTACTATTTCTTCAATTTTTGCATTCCAATGAGCCATTTGTAATATTTCGTTCTTTTTAGATGTTGCATTTATCATCTCTTGCAATATACCTTATGATTCATTGATGTCTTTTATTATTTCATCTGTTGTAGGTGCCTTTAACATTTATGTGACTGGATTGCCACAAATTTGAATTAATATTATGTTGTTCTTGTTGTTGTTATTATTATTATTATTATTATGATGTTATAGTTAATCATGTATTTAATTATGGTTTTTTTTAGTAACATTGCTACTCCATTTCTTTATATGGTCTCATGCTCCCAAGGTCAATCATCTGGTTTAAAGTGACCTTTTCTGATCCATCTGAGTTCAGTAATGAGCATGTATATTACTACTTGTATAAATCTGGTGGATTTTTATAAGCTTCTTTTTTGTTAAAGTTTAAGGCCTTGGGATCCCTTGAATGATATTGCCCAGTATGAGAAGGATGGTGTACTTCAAACCATGCAAAGGCACTTACCCAACAGAATGTCAACTCACAAGAACATGTGCATCAGTAACCAAGTTGCACGACACAAGGTAATTAGTAATTAGCTCTGCTGACAGCGTGCATTTATCACAATGTTTGGAAAATCAGAGTTCTTTTCTTCAGTCTGGTTCCTGAATGGTGAAAAGCCAAATCAGACTGTGATTTCACAATCAATTTACCATGAATCCAATCTGAAGCAAGTGTGGAATAATGTGAAATACTGTGAAATAACGTAATCTGAAGATAAATGCAAAAAGAATGGCAGTTAGACAATATAATAATAGTAAATGATTGATATGCAGGATTTTAAAACTGGTATGTTTATTTACCTTATTGGAATCTTTTTTTCCCCTCACCACACCTTGGAAGCTTCACCAGCATAATTTGGGAAAAGATTTGTTCAGCTTAAAATGGGTTGCTTGAAATGCAAAGAAAATTTTAAAGGGAAGGTAATTCATAGTCTGCAAATATGATACCTTAGAAAACAAAAATGGAAGAAGGAAAAATGTGGGTATCCTGGAGGAATGCAGGGAAGGTTAGCTATAATCCTCTTTAAGATTAGACATTTAATCAAGCTGTGGTGTAACATGTTGTTGTAAGCTTCTACCTACAGTGCTTCCATTGCCCAGGTGTAGATTGGTAGTGCCATAATGTAGCAAATCTCAACAATCCATCGAGAAAGCTTTTATTTCAGATGATAATTTGACAAGCAATCCCCAGGATCAGAGAGTCGGTCCAAATGTGCACTCATTCCTATTCTGTAATATACCTGAATTTTCTACAGTGACTTGTATCTTATGAGCTGCTTGGTATTTCTTTACATTCAGAGTCGACACCGCAAGGCCAGCGATCAGCCCTCCAACAATAGCCAGAACACTGAAAGTAGCTGTTCAACGCCAGAGTCTGTGCAGGAACTCTCAGATGATGAAGGCAAGTACTGTATTTTGCAGTCTATAATATTGCCTATTTATCCCTTTGCCCCCCCCTCCAACTAAGACCCATTGGTGTGTCGCAATAGTTCATCAGCCTTCCTTAGTCTAGTGACATCAAGATGTTATTTTGCGGCAATGAAAATTATAGTGTATCTGAAAGGCATTAGTTTAAGGAAAGCTCAGCCATTTTATCTAGGGCATAGCGCTCATGGAATAATATGAAATAGCCCAGGTTTTTCTACAGTGAGCAATAAACTGACTGTACTGAAGAAAAATCTCTTTGGTTTCAAATGTCAGAGGCCAAAAATAGATTTTTGAAAAGCCTTTTCAATGGCTTGCATCACCTTCCCAACCTAATCCCTTCCAGATACATTTGACTTCAATTCCCATAGCTTTCAGCCAATCTGGTCTTTTATTTGTTGAAGTC
This sequence comes from Pareas carinatus, assembly GCA_032468095.1. Classification (NCBI taxonomy): domain Eukaryota; kingdom Metazoa; phylum Chordata; class Lepidosauria; order Squamata; family Pareidae; genus Pareas; species Pareas carinatus. The sequence goes on along the minus strand of JANHFO010001223.1, from coordinate 115,285 downwards.
TCAGTATATCTGGAAGGCACAACAGAAGGGAAGCACTTCTAGCACTCTGTGTTGATTCGTGGTCTTTAGAATAAATACCACAAATTAGGCAAGCTAATATTTTAATGAGGTAGCAATGTTTGTAGTAGGACCTCTTAGTACATTTAGACCTTTTAGAAGATTTTAAACCCCGGCGCTTTCCCTCTACTAAGATTTGAAACATGCACTTGCTGCACTTGTTTTTATGAGGTAATTCTCATAAACTGCCTCATAAAATGCTACAGTTAGGCCAGATTTTCGAACATGTGGGAGCTACCTCTGTTCCATCAAGCAGGCTTGGGATAGCCGCGCCCTGTACTCCTGTGTTCAATACGAAATTTTTAATTATGTGGAAATAATTTTATCGCTCCCCTTTTAAATTTGATGTTCAGGCTTGATTTAATTTTTTTAATAATGTTCTTAACTTATATATGTATTTTGTACTTTTTAATATTGCCTGTAAGCCACCCTGAGTCCTTCGGGAGAAGGGCGGGGTAGAAATAAAAATTTATTATTTATTATTATTATTATTACCTGCAAAAGGTGTCTCTGGGTCATTTCTTTGAATAGATCTGTAATCAATGTATCAATGGGGAGACTGGATAAAAATGATGACATGTATGCATAACATGACTTGCATGCATCAGCTGTCATGACCCAACTGCATAATTGCATCATTTGAGCAATGGCATCATGAATATATATATATTCATATATATGAAAAATGTAGTGTCAGATTCCTTTTTTTTCCAAATCACATTGTGAAATCTTGTCACTTAATTCATCATTTCGCACAGGCCTTGGAAGCCCATGTACTCAGTGTGGGAAGGAAACCAGCCACATGAAGGAAATTCACACTGCAGTCTTATCACTCCAGAGAGCCCAGCAGGACCTACATAAGTATGATATTTCATTAGGAATGCAACGGTTTGTATGTAAAAAAAAAAAAGGCAGTTGTGGAGGTTCCCATTCACTTGCAAAATGGCAGCCAAGGTAGACTTAGCCACGGACAAACTACTTTGCCTTCAGTGTCTTGGACAGTTTCAAGCAAAGCCCTGTCAACAGTACCCACCATGGCCCATCTATGGATTTTTTTTAATAATTCAAATAAAAAAAAAACCTGTGTGAGGCAGATTGCCTGGCAGATATCAAAAGAAATGTTCACAGCAGGTACTCCATTATGTGCCTGAAGAATTACACAAAAAGTTGACACAAAATCCTAAACTGGTTTATCATTCACACTGACAAGGATTCACACACCCTATGAAACACAAACAAGGTATAAGTTGACTTAGTTATATGGGTTATATGAACCCAGTCAAATAGAAGCAGCCTGCTTTTAGAAGTACTTTGATGGGGCAGGGGGGGCAGCAGCTTATTCAACTTTGCGGCAAAGATTGGAGTTTTATAAATAGTGCAACCATTGAAGGTGTGATATTATTTTAGATGGTTGAGGGAGAGAAAGAAAAGAATGTGCCTAGGCTTTAATTCTGCATGGATGCTTTGCTTTTATGTAGGATCTGTATCTATCATTGACCATTGGTGATTTGAATAATAATGACCTGACTTTTTCTTCCAGAAACCTCACTTCGCTGAGCAAGGAATCGCTTTACAGGAGGGGCTCACCCCAAACTCTTGTGGACTCCCGCTGTTGGTTTCTTCTCTGCATCTTTCTAACCTGTCAGCTCTTCATTAATTATGTCTTCAAATAAAACACTGCATTGGGCAGCAATAAAAGTGAGGAGCTGCAGAAAATGGGAGACTTAATTGCAAGGGGCCCTTGAGGCACCAAGCACTTTAATACACAGCCAGGAGTGGAAGGAAGAGAGAGAGAGAGAAAGAAAGAGGTTAGGCAGGGAACCTGCATAGTTTTGTTCTTACGATCAGTGTCATTGACTTTTTCCATGTACATTCACAAGGACCTCTTTACCTGTATGGGCCTTAATGCTAAAGCCAAATGTAGCTTTAATTGTGCAATTTTGTTTTCTATGTATTGTCATTTTTCTGACGCAGTTCAGACGTTACCAGCCAGTATTGGCGCACACCCTTTGAAGCATTATATGCATCTATTTCTTTTGTAAAATGGTTCCCACTGGCTTGTTTTATATCTCTTCTCTTGTTGAGGGCAGACATTTTAGCATCCATTAAAATGTCTTCCAGAATCAATTAATTTGCATACATTAAGCAACCATGTGAAAATTCAGCCAATGGGTATAGACAGCACAGTTTCTTGGGTCTTCTGGTGTGTGTTCTCACATCTAAAATCCCTACGAATAGCACATCACATTCCATAAATGTGTGCAATGTCTTATCGCCTGCCCCTTTTAAGAAATTGGAGGTCTTGAGGGTGCAATTAGCTGATGCCCTAAATTATGTCTGTGAGCCAGATAGGCCTGCTTATGTTATCCGTTTTGTTTTGTTTTTTTCATTTGGGCTGCAAAAATCCAGATGTTTACTGGAAAACAGCCAATCTCTACTCATCTGGATTTTGCAACCTAGATAAGATAGCTGTGATGCACACACACACACACACACACATTTGATTGAGACATAATAAGTGTTATAGAAAAGAATGCCTCTGAACTGTATCATTATTTTGAGATGAGCATGTAAGCACTGTGTCTTTAGGTAATTTTATATGTCACAAAATCCGTAAGGTACTGGGGTTCACCAGGAGTCCCTTTTGCCACCCAGAAACCTTTTATCTATTGAAGCACACAAGACAGATACGCAAGCAGTTGCAAATCACTGTTTCTCCATGTTTCTAAAGCGATTACTTGCAATCAATTTGTTCGGCTTTCCTGCATTTTCTATCAAGGAGGATTGCTAGTACAGTATTACATAATATCCCACTATCCTGTATAGGGCTGAATGATTGACTGACTGATTAAAGGCATCTTCAAATCTTGTGTGCACTTAGGTACATTTATAGTAAGGGTTTGCCACTGCATCCTCCAAATCTGTTGATAGTCTTCCTATTTTTACACCATTTTTAAAAGATTTGCAATATTTTATGTAGAAATGCAGCCAGTACTAAGTTTTTCTTTTCTGGCCTGAAGTAATTCCAAGTGGTAAGTACTGCTATATATACATATATGTATATATGTATGTATGTATACAGCCTTAAAATATTTAGTGGTGTTGCCAGTCTGGGCTAACTTTCAATGTAAATGTTTCCAGATTTTTAACTATGTTCTTTGTGATGTTCCCATGTTAGGGGACAATTTGTGCTTGACACATTGAAATAAATTACATAATTTTCATTATAATTTTGTATGGCTGAATCATTGTACATGGATCGTGTCTTTATGTTCTGCTCAACACTGTACTTGAGGTTCTTTAAAATCAAATAGAAAATACTGGGCACATCACGTGGATGCTGTCTGCTAGAGCAGGGGTCCCCAACTCTCAGTCCGTGGACCAATACCGGTCCGCAGCATGCCAACAACCGGTCTGGTGCAAACACGCCAAGCCCCATCCACGGGATGCAGGCAGCACACATAATCAGGCCCCCTCCAGTCTGTGGAAGAACCTTTCTCCACAGAACCGTTCTCTGGTGCCCAAAAGGTTGCGGGGGGGCACTGTGCTAGAGTCTAGCAATGAATGCAACTCCTCATTCTGAATAGTTTTATTTTCTAGCAGCCGCATTACCGTATACAAAGAATGCTTCCAGGTAAAAAAGAAACCTACCATTTAAAAAAAATTATATGACTTCTGGCTGCTTTATTCCAACTAGAAGTAATAGAATTGAGGATCACATGCCAGTGTGGTCAAGCTATCCACCCCAGACAGATCCTTGGCATTCCGTTCTATCAGGGTGGCATCAGGTTTGGCAGCACTGCATGATGCAACGGCATGTTTTATATACTGCATGAATGAAACAAGACTCCTCTGCTGAACTAACTCATAGTCTGCTAAATTATGGTTTTGTGAATGAGCCACAAAGGCTAGATCCATTGAATACTGTACAGGTTATCCTCAAATTTATGGCCACATTTGAGATCAGAATTTCCATTATTTTCGAACAGGTTCGGTATGGTTGTTCAGCGAATCACTGCAGTTATTAAGTGAAGCACATGGACAATAAGCAAATTCAGCTTCCTCTTATAGGTTAGTCCTTTCCCATCAAACTTGCAACATACAGGTAGTCCTCAGGAGCACCATTGAGCCGAGAATTTATGTTGTTAAGTGAGTTTTGTCTCATTTTTGGACTTTTCTTGCCACACTTGTTAAGTGAATGACTGCAGTTGTTAAGCTAGTAACACAGTTGTTAAGGGAATCTGTCTTCCCCATTGACTTTGCTTGCCAGAAGGTCGCAAAATCACATGACTCTGACGCTGCAACCGCCATAAGTATGAACCAGTTGGCAAGCATCTGAGTTTTGATCCCGCGACCACAAGGATGCTGCAACGGTCATGTCACTTTTTGCGCTGCAGCTGTAACTTAACGAACTGCTGTAAGTCGAGGACTACCTGTACTCTAGATGGTGTGGGCCTTGAAGAGCGTTGGGAAAGAAGCAGGCCCAGAATGCAACAGCATGTTGTGCACTCATGACACTGGTGCTAGTGAGCTGCCTTGGCTCCCAGATTTCCAGACGCAATTCACCGTGGGAAGTATTAGTGGTGAGGTTGCCTCTCTCTAATGTTCTCTTAACCAGATGGGGCAGAATGAGGATACAGCTGGTACAAGAGACGTGAAATACAAAAGGCCAGTGCAACCCAGTCCACTGAATTTGCATCTTGCATCCTTCATTCCGTCTTATAAAAGGAATTTACTTTATTATTGTTGTTATTTGGTTAATCTTCAATTTGATTCACAGTCTGGGACTGGTAAAAACACAAGTCCTACCCAAGGACTGAAGAGCTGTTAAGATAGCGTCCGAGTATGTAGGCAGTTCCAAGTAAGGTGGTCCTTTGCAAATTCAGAATATTTAGATCTGATAAAAATCCAGAAGTTCCATGTATCCAGGCAGCCCTTTTGGGTATTGCTCCAAGGGCTCCTATGACTATTGGCACAACCACTGATCTCTTCCTCCACAGTCGCTCAACTTCAATTTGCAGATGACGGTTATTTGGTTACTTTTTCTAGCTGTTTCTCTTCAACTCGGGCATCACCAGGTATTGCAATGCCAATAAATCAGATTTTTTTTCTTTTCCCACAATAGTGATGTCAGGCAGGTGGTGGGCCAGATGTCCATCTGTTTGGGTCAGAAAGTTCCACAGGATCTTGACTTGCTCATTTTCAAGAGCTTTGTCAATTTGGTGCTCCCAGTAATTTTTATTTTATTATTTGTTGTTAATGTTATTATTTTCCTTCTTTCCTAGCCAGATCTGAGGGTAAGCTTTTATCTGTCTTGTAGGTTACCAAAACCGGCTCTCCAAGGCCGCCGGGGGATTTATTCCAAAGCCTTCCCAGAGGGAATTAGGCTTTTCTCCCCGGTTCGTATACCCCCTTGGTAAGGCGGCGAGAGATCATTCCCTTTCCCTACCCTCACACGCGCACCCAC
>JANHFO010001223.1:45151-57997 GCA_032468095.1 Pareas carinatus | reverse complement strand
CTCCACTACTGCCTGCCACCTGTGCTCCTCACAGCGGTGGACCGCTCCTGTCCACTGCTCGTGCTCCTTGCAGCAGCGAACCCACCACCGACTCCGAATAACACCTGACTCCCCCTTCCCTGCTATCCACCAGTGCCTCTTACCTCGTGAAGAAACAAGACTGGAGAGAAGTTGAGTGGGCTGCAAGCTCTGGGATTCAGAATTCCCGAGTTTTCAGCTAGCTGAGAAGCACTTCGGAAACGCTTCCAGTAACCACCAGGGCAGGCGAATTCTGAGCCCTGGAAGCCACCCAGACGTGTGTGCTTCCCTTTCTTTGCCATCCCCAGGAGCAGGAACCATACAACTATACAGATTTTCCTGCGAACCACCAAAATTTTCTCACACCCCACTGGTGGGCCGTGGCCCACAGGTTGGTGACCACTGCGTTAGGGGAGCATTCTGACATCAGAAAGGTATATCCAACTTTCTCCATTTTGAACAATCACAGAATATCACATGTTACCTACAGATAAGACCCATTGTTTGAAAGTGGGGGGAGGCGGCGCAGTGGATTTCTTCTCTTGGGCCATCTCTGTCACATATATTTTGTCCTTTCCAAAATAAGGAATGTCATATTTAAAAGGTATCCAGTCTTCTGTCATGCTCGAGTGCCTTGCATTTTGTTGTCTATCTGAGCAACAGGTAGTTCTTGACTTACAACTATTCATTTAGTGGCTATTTGAACTTACAATGGACCCTGGAAAAAGTGACTTATGATCATTTTTCACAATTTCGACCATTGCAGCATCCTCGTGGTCTTGTGATCAAAATTGAGATGCTTAGCAACCGGTTCCTATTTATGACGGTTGCAGTGTCCCGGCATCATTTGATCACCTTTTGGTCCCTTCTGACAAGCCAAGTCAATGGGGAAACCACTTAACAACTGCAGTGATTCACTTAACAACTGCCTGCTTAGCAACAGAAATTTTGGTCTCAATTGTCATTAAGTCAGGAGCTATCTGTATGAAACTCAGATATGATAAGAGCTCTTTTGTTTCATTTGTTCACCTCATTCAGATAATGGTTTTAGAAATCCACCTAGTTTGGAAGAAAATGAATAAAAGTAGTTTAGGAAGGAAATGGTGTTTAAAGTGCCTTTTTTTCTGTTACACTGCAGCTTGAATCTACAGTAATGCCGTATCTTCATGTTTTATCTGAGTTCAGAGAAGGGGTAAGGCAAATTGCCAGGGGAAAAAAAGGTGAGATTTTTCTGGTTATAAATAGACATCTATACAAATTGTGTGCCGCTCTTACAAAAGGGAATCCTTTGTTTTCACATACAACTAGCAATTCAGTCCCTCGTGCAAAATGTGCAAATAGACAAGAGCCCCTTCAGTCACAAGGTGGGCATGTTTTGAAAGTGACACTTTGCATTTACATTCAGGCTTACTTATTTCGGTTTGCTATTAGAAATAACTCTTCATTTTTTATTGTACTGTGTTGAATTTACTGGTGATTGCGTGAAATTTTATTATTTTAAATCACACTTATGAAGAAAGAAAGAAAGAAAGAAAGGAGATGTACCATGTTTCCTCACTCCCTGGCTGTATTTGTTTGGGTTGATCAGATTCAATAGCCTAAGACATAATATCAAAGCAAAGAATCTTAACTAGCATGGTTTTATATGCCATAATGCGACTCCTTTTTCCCCCTGCTTCTAGGCATTGTAGCGCTTAATAATTTACATGTGGGAAATCTCATTTTGAGATCATTAGTGTTGTAACAAAGGACTCATTCATGCACTGCTGATCTCTTTTTAGACCAGAAGAGTTTTAACTAGGATATTAATATATGTAAATATTTTATTAATTGGACAAAAACAGCAGAAAACAGGAATTTTGAGAGCATAGTAGCTGTTCTTAGCAAATATTTTATTTGGTTTTTTAATGTTTACTTGAAAATTTAATATCAGGACATTGAGAAGCGATTAAAGAAGAGCCAACTCTTGTTGCAAGAGTGTGAGTGTGAGACAGCTTGGAAATAAGGAAAGTCAATTCTCCCATCAGTTTCTGCACTCTTTATTTCTGTGAGAAAAGTGGTTCCAGTTATGTATTTCTAAAATAGCATATATGTTTTACTCTGGTTAATTTGGTGCAATTTTAAACAAATTTACTAGGTGAGCATTTCCTAGAAATTGAAAGCGTTTATGTGGTAGGAAATCTATTTAAGATTGTAATTTTAGTCCACTTCACAGGATTAATGAAATTTATTTATGCTGGGGATTATCTTGTTATAACTATGCATGAATGTTCCCAAATTAAGCCTTCAATTCTGGCTTTTAAAATGTAAGGTTAAGTATGATTCTTGGATGAGATGTGAGAAAATTGCTGCCGAGAAAGTGCTGCACAGAACTATAAAAACAAATATATAGAGAAGCATCTCCTATAGAATTTCAGTCATTCTATTTCTCAGATTGCATAGTATACATTGTTTCCTCAGAAGTTTATTCCTTTAAAACAAAAACAGAAAAAATTAGCAAGCTCATGTCATGGAGAAAACCCACTGAAATGTTAAGAAATGTCCAGCTGAACAGAGAAAATATTTTAGTTAATTTTCAACATTTTCATTGTGTTTGTAGTGTTTGAAGTTCTTCAGCTTTGCGATTCACTTCGAGATGATATCCTTCCAGAGCATGGAGTTCGTTTTGAAGATCATGAAGGTAAAGAAGTGCCCGAGCTCTGTCTTGGCTTCTGTTTTCAGTTGCTAATATGAAACACTACAGTAGCAATCTAGCTTGATTCCAAGCAGTTTATATGGAAGATGGACTGGACATAGCATAGTAATGTAATGTAAATGTAAAAGCATTTAAAAGATCTTTTTTTATTTTCCCCTAGGACTTCCAACCGTGGTCAAGCTGGTAGACAGAGAAACCTTGCTAAAAGAAAGAGAAGAAAAGGAAAAGGTTCCATACTTTATTCTTGAAATTATTTTTTCTGTACATTTAATCTAATTTAGAACAATGCAGCACTTATACATAAGCTGGGTCCCTTCGGGGAGAAGGGCGGTATAAAAATGTAAATAATAATAAATAATAATAATAATAATAAGCTGGGAACTGAAATGTAGTCATGTGCCTCTGAACCTGTTTAACTACAAGTACAAATTTTACTAGGAATTTGGGGGCTAATCCACACATACTATTAGCTAGAGCAAGGAAATGCCCTTTTAATCTACATATGACATCATGAGGGCTATGCCCTCTTGATTTCATTTCTATTCCTTTATGCTCCCGAGGCACCCTCAAGTTGACTTTACAAGTGTAAGTGTAAATGTCCTATCCTCCACTGCAGATGTTTTATGCCAGTGCATATATAACAATGTCTTCTGGTACAACTCAAAGGATTACTAGTATGTCATTAACATTAATAATTAACTTTTTTTATGATTCATATCCCATATAGGAAAAATTGTTGTACCTGTGGATATAATTATCTTTAAAGTTCTAAAAAAAAAATTCTCTGAATGGAATTTTAATACTCAGTTTAACTTTTAGATTAAATCAATTTAAGTATAAATGAATATATGCATAAACTAATACATGGGTAATAACAACAACAACAACAACAATAACAACAATAATAACAACAACAATAATAATAACAATAACAAGAATAACAAGAATAATAATAATAATAACAACAACAACAACAACAACAACAATAACAACAACAACAAAAATTTTTATTTCTATCCTGCCCTTCTCCCGAAGGACTCAGGACGGCTCACAGGCAATTTAAAAAACACAATACATACAGTTTATGCGCCATCAAGTCAGTGTTGACTATTAGCAAGCACATAGACTGAAGTTCTCTGAGATGATCTGTCTCAATATGGCCCTTTGGATCTTCCAGTAGTGCACCTATCCCTACTGTTGAGTTCATCTACCTTGCAGCTGATTATCCTCTACTTTTTCCTTCCACCATTTGCAGGAATATAAACTGCAGAAAGCTACATCAATATGATAATCTGACAAAAAGTGCTCAATTCCAATTCATTTTAATTGACTGAAGTCTAAAATGTCAATCTGTAGTCAATCAATTTAATCTTTCTCAGTGTTGAGTTTTTTCATGTTCTTGCTTCTTTTAGTTAATGTTCCTCTTTCTTTGCTGCTTCAAATTTGCTTTTCCTTCATGACAAAGAGACATCCCACATCTACCATGTTTCCCTGAAAATAAGATCGGGTCTTATATTAATTTTTTCTTCAAAAGACCCATTAGGGCTTATTTTCAGGAATTATCTTATTTTTTCATGTACAAAAATCTACATTTATTCTAATATAGTCATGTCACGCCCTATTTCCACAATCACGGCTTTTTATAGGGCTCTGTCGTATGCGCCCCTTGCTCCACCCAACGCACACACTTTCTGCCCGTACTAAATGCATCTGTCTGGCTGATGATCTTAACTAAGTCTTATTTTTGGGGTAGGGCTTCTATTACGAATGTCCTGAAAAATCATGCTAGGGCTTATTTTCTGTTTAGGTCTTATTTTCAAGGAAACATGGTAGCTGTGACATAACACCATTGGTACTCCAAAAGATTCTCAACATTTCCTCTGCCACATATTGTCATCTTACTTGAGGGGCCTACTATTCAACAATATATTATCAGTCACTTTTTCTTGGAAAAACACAGGACTGGCTTACCACTGCCTTCTCCCATGTGGTATGAGGTGTTTGCTGTTGTCATTAGAGTGATCATTCACTTCCAGCATCTTCCTATATCATCATTGCTACCTCAGTATAGAAGTTTGTTTCGCTCAAGCAGGTAGACTAATCTTCGTGAATATACACCCTCCTGTGATGATGCAGAATAATCAGATTGAAGGATGGGGAATATATGCATACAGTACAGTGATTTTAATACACTTTTTAAAGTAGTAATCATTCTTTATCATGATTTCGCCTAGATTGAAGAAGAAAAAAAGAAGAAAAAGCAAGAAGCAGCTAAGAAGAAACAAGAACAAGAGGTAAATAACCTATATAATGAACTGAATGACAGGCAGTGATATCACAGGCACTACAGACTTTTGAGATAATTTTGTCTTCACTGTCCAAGTAATTCTACAGCGTAAAGACTTTTGTACTTTCGCATAGCATGCTTGTGATATTATAACGGGAACATCTATTTCTATCTGAAGTTTTTGAAGCGTTGATCAAAGTTTATTTTTAGTCAAAGGTTGTGTATGTTTATTATAATGTGAGCCACAAAAATGTTTTGCAATAGTACTGGTAGTTCTCAATTTACCCCCGCAATTAGGAACAGAACTTCCATCGCTAAGTGATGCAGATATTAAGTGAGGCACTTCTAATTTTATGACCTTTTCTTGCTGAAGCCATTAAGAAAATCACTGCAGTTGTTAAACAAATCATCTAGTTGTTAAATAAATCTGATTTCCCCATTGATTTTGCTGTCAGAAGTCCATGAGAAATGTGCAAACAGCGATCATGTGACACACACACCCAGGACACTGCGAGTGTCATAAATACATGCTGCACCAAGCAACCAAATTTTAATCATGTGACCACAGGGACATTGTGGCAGTCGTAAATGCAAGGACTAATATGTTACCTTTTTCAGCACCACTGTAACTTTATATGGTTGTTAAATGAATTGTTATAATTTAAGAGCTATCTATAATTCTTATTGTGTTATTAATTTATTCCAGAATTGTAATATCTACTTTATTTTACAGGCAGCAAAACTTGCAAAAATGAAAATTCCACCTGGAGAGATGTTTAAATCTGAGCACGACAAGTATTCCAAATTTGATGAAAATGTAAGAACACTGTGACTTAAAAAACACACAACGCTTGATTCAGGATTCAGGAATGAGGGCAAATCCTACTGGTGGTATAATGCTGTAATAAGAATGACATAATAATCCCCATTATTAGTTCAAATGTTGAAAGTGTTTAACAAATGTAATTAGTTATAATCCGTATAATACAGCAACTTTGTAAGATAACAGCATCAATGTTATTCACCATATGTCATTGAGGAGACTAAAAGTGGCTTGTACAAGGCCATTCTGATGATCATTTCATTCATATAAGTATTTGAAACTGAACCTCATTTATTCCTTCTGAACTTGAGAAAGGATGTTAATTTTTTCTTTTGAGTTCAGAATCTGTTACACAGAAAATTGATATTAGGTAAACAAAAGCTTTTTTTCTTTAATTTTCCTATTGAGTATACCTAAAACTAATGAAAGAAGATAATAATTATATCATTACAGAAAAATTCTGGAATTAAATAGTCAAGATATCGAATTAATATTTTCTAGGGGCTTCCAACCCATGATGTAGAAGGCAAAGAACTCAGCAAAGGACAGATGAAGAAATTAAAGAAAACGTATGAAGCACAAGAAAAATTGTACAAGGAATTTCTTCAAATGAATCAAAATGGAGTTGCAAACTGAAAATAAAATTTGGACAGTATTTTTCCTAAAGAAATGCAAAAATTGGGTAACAACAGTGGATGTAACGGTCTTTCTGCACGTGCCATACTGTGCTGACATATATAATCTAGTTGCAGATTCAATAAAACTTTTGTTACAGTGTTAAAATCCATGTAACGTTTATGCAACAGAGTCAAGAATAACTAAGAACCAACAAAAATCTAATTTAGTTTTAATCTGGAAATTCACTTATTTCTAAACTAATTGTGAATTAGAAAAGAGGTTTTCAAACTGTGGTCCGTGGACCCCTTGGAGTCTGTGACAGGTTGCCAGGGGGTTCCCAGACAGGTCAAGAAAAATTTGGAAAAAGTAATGGACATGAATTGTCAATTAGTGATTAGTTGAATTTGTGGGAATGGGGTTCATCATATAGCAACAACATGTTTTGGGGTCCGCAGCCTGAAAAAGCTTGTAAACCTCTGAATTAGCATACACTGAGATGGAGACAAAGTCTGCAGAAACTTTTATCTTTAGGAAAACATCCACAAAATATGTGTGCTAGAAAAGGATATAACTGCATTATATTAGGAAACATACTGAAAAGCATTACTTATTGAAAGTACTTTAAAAAATGTGCAGGACTTTTCAGGTAGGTTTGTTTTATAAAGGAAACCTGATAAATGACTGATACTAATTTAAGTCAAAATAAGAAAAATGAGAAACTGAGTCAACGTATAAAACAAATTCATCTTTCCCTAGAAAGAAATAATTTTCTCTAATGAATGACATGAGCATTCATGAGGAATATTTTTGTTTAGTGTAAAATCTGATTTCACCTATATTTATTCAGAAATAGGCATGGGGGGGGAGTTGTAACTCACTCCAAGACTTTAACAATTTGCACAGGTTTTTCTTTTTTTTGCAGATCAATAGATTAAGAAAATAGGTCATTAAGTAGAAGCTAAGAGTGCTAAAGAAGAGCAAGTTGCAAGGAATTGAAACATTATTGCAAAAACTGTTCTTTAAACATAGACTCAGAAGTATAGTTCCATTTTTTTGCTGTAATTGTAGCATTTGTACATAATTTTCAGATTATTGTAATAACCTATGGCCAAGCCAGAGTACATTCCCACCCAACGTTACCAAATGTTAAGGTTGCTTTGATCCTAATGAAACTATAACTCAATAAAATTTCACAGGTCACTGATTTTTACAAACTAAAGTCTACATTTCAACAAAATATTTATTCTTGCTGCCTGTTTATTAAGACACTTCTACTACTATATTAAATTAGGGTAATTTAAATACCGTTCAACAATAACAAACGTTCAGAAAATGGCATTTTCACTTTGTGCGCCAATTCCTGTTACGGGTAGGCCTTGTTCACAGTCACTCGTGCCTTAGTCATTTCCCATTTGGATTACTGCAGTGTGCTTTATATGAGGCTGTTCTTGAAGATCTCTCGGAAACTACAAATCATCCAGAACACAGCCAGGTCACATGAGGTAGGCACACTTCAGGTTCCTTCCCTGAAATCTTCACCTATTGGAACGCTGGAAGCATTCCTTTTCTATGGCTTCCCATACCTTATGGAATGCTATTCCACCCTGGTGATTCACCAGCCCCCCCTCCTCCCCCCCTTTCAGAAGGCCATTAAGAACCGACTTTTTACCCAGGCATGGAGTACATACTCAATACTTAAGATACTAAATACTTAAGAATTGGATATGAAGCATTCCAAGAGGATGGTTGACATGCCAGACTTTGTTTTCATTTTATGGTTTTAGGTTTTATGATTTTATATATTGGTTTTATTGTTGTGAGTTACCCAGAGTTGTGTTTTGAGATGATTGACTATACAAATCTTTTAAATAAGAAAAATAGCTGATAACCCAGTTGATTGCTGGGTTTAACACATCATAGCAAATCTATGAACTTTAAGTCTTTGTGATATGCTATAAAAGAGCGTGATATTTCTTCAGAGGAGGAGGTACCATTTCTGAGGAAAACCAACATACAGTGTAATGAAAAACAAAGGAACTAAATATCTTCAAATGTATAAACTTCACCTCTAATCAAAGAGCTGGAAATGGAGCATATTGCACAGAATCATGTCTTGCAGCAGATTATTTTAGATATCTCTCCTCCTTCAACAGTCTTAGAATCTGTTCCCGGGGAACTAATAAGCTTCCAGAATAGATTTTGAGAATTCATATAGTTTCACCTCATATTGCAAAAAGAATTCAATTGTGAACTTTGGAATATAATGTGAAATGTCACCGAAAGCAGCTTACAATAACCTACAATTTCCATACTTACAAAAATAGTTCCATATATTAAAAAAAGCAGTTCAGTAGGTTTATGTGTCCAGCTTTGCCCAGTAGGATCACTCTAGTGCTTGATCCTGAATAACTAACAACCCAGTGCTTTCTCTGCTGACATTTATGTTCAGCACTACAAGCCTCTGAACATGTCAACCTCAGTTCACCTTTCCTCTCTAGGGACTCATAAATGCCATCTCCTTTATTTTATGGGGTAATGTTTACTGATTGTTTGTTTGTTGAGATGGTATGAAAACCTACATTGTCTTCAGGGATGATCAGTTAAAATAAAGTGTATATTAGTATGTACAGGTGTTTTTAAAAACAATGAAGATATTTTTATTTATTTTCCTTAACACAGATATTCCACAAGTCTCAGTCTCTTGGCAGCTTCTAATATATTGCAATGTCAATGAAGTATCACATTATTTTTTGGCAGCAAAGGCTTTAGCCTTTGCTGCCACAAAATATGATACTTCATTCACATTATATCATGTCTAATCCTTAGTCTTTGCCCTTCAAAACATACTAGAAAGAAAAAAACTAAATATAAATACAAATGCATTAATATTCCCAACAGCAAAAAACCTTGCGGTACTCAATATCTTATTTGAGTTGCAGTAAACTTGCTATTGGCAGGAATAAACAGGGATATATTAAACAGTTCTGAAATTTTGTCTTTGGGGTTGGGAGAAATAATTCTATTGATCCAGGCATTGGTTGATATTTAAAGCTTAATATGTTTTCTTATTTTTAAAGTACCGTTGATCTTACGGCCATTGATGCAGTAAGTTTAAAAAATGCAGCCAGCTAGAATATACCAAGCCACTGTCATTCCAGACCATGATTAGATCTGTTTGGAAATGACAATAGCTTGGTTCTCAGTGATGACTCTGACACACACTACATTCCAGTGGACCATTTTTGAGATTGTGCTTTTTTTCATGGCTGGGCTTTCACATTATTTTGAACCTAAATTAATATTGGGTAGATTTACAAAACTAGGTCAAACTGCATTGACTAGTTGGTCATTCAATGTACAATGCATATATAGCTAGAATTTCAGCTTCCTAAATCAAAAAATGTGCAAGAAACACATTCCTGGGCTACTGGCGCTTTCAACTAGAGTTACAAATTAGATATAAGTTTAGCAGTCTAGACTATCTAATAACAAAACCCTGGTTGTACTTTTTAATGCCAAAATTCTTGTAGGAAATTGGTTGAATTCTCCCCACATATAGTAATCCATAATGTCAGGAGAATTCTTCACCCATTTTGCTTCTCTCTAAGCATTATTACTGATTCTGCTTTCTGTATGAAGTGGTCTGACCATGCAACATTGTAAGCTGCTTTAGGTTGACCAGTACTTTCAGTTCAATTAATATAGTACTATTTATTGCCTCCAATTTAGGTTAAATTTAGTTGATGGCTTATAGATACCGTTTCCCCGAAAGTAAGACATCCTCTGAAAATATGACCTACTTACAGTTTTGCCTCTCACTGAACTATAAGGCATTCCCCGAAAATAAGACCTCCCCGATAATAAGGCCTCCCCTTCAGCACACCCGGAGCAGACAGTAAGTTCCCGGTGGAAAAATAAGACATCCTCTGAAAATAAGACCTAGCGCATCTTTGGGAGCAGTGTCTTATTTTCGGGGAAACACAGTGCCTACATAAAATTCATCAACTGGTCATCACAGTATCATGTTCATGAAAATGCCTTTAGTGTCAGGCAATGTAAAGTGTTGCTGTTAAAATTTTGAGAGATAAATTTCACTATGATGGTATTTTCAAAAATAATTGATGTAGAATCTAATTCTAAGGAACTCCTTAAGGGAAAGTTTGGAACAAAAAGAAACCACTCCATTTGATTCAGTATTTGATTTGTCTGCTGGCTGAATCAGGAGGAAATAATCTTTGCTGTGGCCCGTCATCTATACCTGAATATCTAGAGTAATCTGGAAGATTAAAGGATACATTGGAAGTTTCAGAGAGTCACATCCATCAGAGAAGGAAGAGTTATAAAAACTGAGCTCCCTCCTTTTTTAATGGAAGCATTACAACTCAGAATTATCAATATTTTTGCTATAAACCAGATATAGCCTTAGAATATGGTAGCATATAAATCCATATCATAAATAAATTCCATTCTTGAATAAATACATCTATGGTTCAAATCACTGATGTTTTGACAACTTAGTCATTGATAATAGGTTTTCCCATAATGATGGCCATCGGTATCTTTCTTATAAAGTATTTTCATAAATGGAACAGCCTGTATCCAATAAAATTGGAAGATCTTGGCATATTGCCTACTTTGAAATAGTTAGATGCCACATCTAAGGCAATCATCTATTTTTAATTATTAATATTTGTCCAATTTTAATTTAGTTTATGAAATTGTATAATTTTTTTCACTTTTTAAAAATACCGTATTTTTGTTAAATTGTTTCTGCTTTGAAACTTGCTTGGGAATTCCTTTTAAGGGAAAAGAGGCCTGCAGTTCAATAATTAATAAATAAATCTTTCTACAGGTATAAACAACTTCCACATATCAGTTAATTTAGCCAGTTCCCCATGTTTTGATAGCATAGGCAAGTGAGCTACCATTAGCGTCGAATCTAAAACTTCTATGCAGCAGCGCAATAAGAGGTGGAGGACCAGAGGTAGATCTTTTATAGAGAATGAAGCTAATTGAGAATCAACATGTGAAGACAGGACATATTATTAAAATGAAAGGAAAAGAAATCTGAATAGTGAACTAAATTTATCCACTATTCAATAACACTAAGGAAGTGTGCATTTTCTGTGCATTGGGGATCATTTGTGGAATTTTTTTTTTAATGCAAAATTGGATTTCCCACCCATATATCTTTCTCATGACTTTAGGATTGACTTCCTAAATCTTCTGCTTGCAAGATATATGGATATGATTTTAACTTTTATTCTCCAGTCAACACCTGCTTTGTGACATCAGCAGCCATAGTAATATTCATTTCTGATTATGTCACAGAGCTGCATGCATTATGAAGAAGTAAGCTAACACATCTCAAGCAGCTAGGAAAGGATACATGATTGCCCTGTTTCATGAATACAAAACAAGAATGACCGTGAACCATACAGGTGAGCAAAAACAATTTGGTAGATATTTTACTTTTAAATATATAAATCCTGGTTTGTAAGCTGGTAAAACGGATTGAACAAATTAAATACTGAGGATACTTTTGCAGTGCTGACGAAGAGATTGTTTTTACTTTAGGCAAATTATATGTTTATAGACAGGGAGCCTTGGAGGCATCATAGAGATTGGTTTTCTCCTTTTCCACAGCACACACAAAAATGCTGCACCAACTGTTGTATAAACTGAGAATTCTAGTCATCACATTTATCATTCTTTGTCCAACTTTCTATTCTACAGCAGAGAGGAACAAGACATATTTTTCTTTCTGGGAGAAAAAACAGAATACCTCAGAAGTGGTTTGCCCTAGCCTCCTTCCTAGGGCTGAGAAAGACAGAGTAGCCCAAGGTCACTACTCAGCTGCTGACTTTGTGCCTAAGGCAGGACTAAAACTCACCGCCTCCTGGGGTTTCTAGCCCGATACCTTGATTACTACACCAAACTGACCCTCCTGAGGATGTTTGCCTCAGAGTCAATACATGCAGGACTGTGGTTTAGATATCATTACATGGGAAAGAATGAATGGCATTCTTTTCATAAAACAGAAATACAGACCCAGGGCAACAATACCAAATCATAAATCTACTGCCTAAAGTGACAGCATCAGCTTCATTTGTGGCAAAACTGGTTAGTAGGAGAATTACCCCGGAAAAAGAATACAGCAATCCCCTTATCCGATCTGGAAAGAGCGTCAGACTGGTGTGTGTGTGTGTGTGTGTGTGTGACTTTGCTATTATTTCGTTTGATGGCATTCTGAAGCGGAAGGCGGGGCAAGCTAAATCCTACACAGCATGCAAGCGGGCTTCTTCTTTCCAACATGTGTCTCCGCTGGGTCTTTTGGAGGAAACGGGGAGCAGCCGCCCCTCCCGCAGTACGCAGTGCTGGGCGTCCCTACCCTAACACGCTGGG
>JANHFO010001223.1:0-36665 GCA_032468095.1 Pareas carinatus | reverse complement strand
GAACCCAATCGGTTCAGTACTTTCCGGGATTACTTACCAGACACAAACGCGCCTAATTTTTTATATATATAGATGTGACAGTCCATCTAACTCATGGTGATTCTAGAATGGCTTACAGAAGTAAACAGCAAATACAAACCCCCCAAATCCCTTCCTCATCCCAACAATCAAACGAACAATTTGATGGGCTTCATATCATCCTGGTATCCCAGGTCTGCTAGCAAAACCAGGTCTTCACGACCTTTCCATAGAGTATTAAAGTGGGGACCAATCTTATTTTTGTGGCAATGAAGTTTCAAAGGGAAGGAGCCACTGTGAAGAAGGTCCTTTACAGTGAGCGAGAGTGGCCCACTGGACATATGTCCACAATTGAGCCCAAAATTTATATTGGTAAGTGAGACATTTGTTAGAAGCTTTTTAAAAAATTTAATACGTGCCTTTTATATTAATAAAATGAAAGTTCTCTTATCATTATTTTACAAATATATCTTTTAAAAAAAAATCATATTAGTGGTCCGCAGGATTTAAAATTATGAATTTAGTGGTCTCTGAGGTCCGAAAGGTTGGCTACCATTGGTTTAAAGTCCAGTAGTAATGATTTTTATAATATTCCTTGTTTTGGTTCTGCCTTGTTGATCTGAAAAGAACTTTAATAGTGCCGCTTCTTTGAGCCCAGCTCAAATACCTTAGCCTTTGAAAATTGTGATTGGTTGGTACTAAAATATTTAAAGAAATGCTTTCTCTTTTAAATGTAATGCTTTCTCTCAGACCAGTTTGGCTTTACTGTATGATTATCTGCTGTTTATTTATTTTGTTTCTTTTATTAGGGATTAGGAAAGAGTTTCAAGTAGGCCAGGATGAAAATTTTTCTCAAAGAGATATACTGACCATAATAGTTACTAAAGGGTCTTTATTCAGCTTCTAGCTGAACAGAATTGAAAATTATAACACCAAAGGACACCAATGTCCTTTTCTTGGGAATGAGACTGACAATACATTTTCTGTATTTTAGCAGCCATTATTTTAACTGTAGCATTTTGAAACATGTTCTTCTAGACTGTTTTAAAATCTGTTTTCAAGTATGCTTTTATTTTATAGTTTTCTAAATATATTTGGGCATTCAAACTTCTGTTTACTAGAAAACAAATCCTATTGCTGTAGGAAATTGTCAGAGCATATCAAGTAGTCATAAGGTGTTTGTTTACATTTTCTGTTTACTCTCAGATCATTTGATTTGTGCCAGCTATTAAATTGAATATTTTAAATATTTGTCTTAAAATTAGAAATGATGCATTACTGATGTATTCTTTTGTCAAGAAACTTTGAAAAATGTGAACTTTTAATTTAATCTCTCTACATTATGTTCCCAGTTCTAATGTTCCTTCTGTGTTTATTATTGGTACATGCAGATTAAATGTTTGGCAAAGTCTATTAATGTCTCATCAAAATCGAGCATATAAATGATTTTTTGTATAGTTTAAAGTTTAACATCTTTTTTGGATTGTATTTGTTCGTGTCTCAAATATTTTTCACAGTAGGGCAGAAGATGCTGCCTCAGATTCTGTGGAAAGTGCTAAAGGCACAGGTGATAAAAAAGGTAAATGATTCAGACTTATTTCAGCCAATAGAAAGGAAGGGAATGACTGTTTGGTTGAATATGATAATATTTCAAATAAATGTAGCTATGCTGCCCAGAAACAAGGGAATTTTGATAATGTGAGGTTTACCACTGAATGTTATATTTGTGAAATTTTGCATCTGCAAAAGTTTTAGCTATGGTTTAAAATCACAGAATGAAGTAATAAGAAAGTATTCAAAAGAAAGTACAGGTAGTCCTTGATTTATGATCACAATTCATCCCAAAATTTATGTTGCTAAGTGAGGAATTTGTTAAGTGAGTTTTGCCTCACATTTCTTACCATGTTTGTTAAGTGAATCTGGTTTCCCCATTGACTTCGTTTGTCAAAAAGTTGGAAAAGGTGATCACATGACCTCAGGACACTGCAACCATTATAAATGGGAGCCAGTTGTCAAGCATCCGAATATAAACCAGGTGACCATGGGGATGCTGCAATTGTCCTACGTATGAAAAATGAGTATAAACCATTTCCCCCAGTGCCTTTGTAACTTCAAAGGATCTCTAAACGAACTGTTGTAAGTTGAGGACTACCTATACAAGAGAATAACCAGATCTCCAGGTTTTCTTAACAGTAGGATTTATTTATTTGTGTTCCAATATTATGTTAACCTAGACCTTGAACATTCTTTAAAGATTTATAATTCAGGTAATGTACTGCTTTTACAGAAAAGTTAGCAGACCAAGTAATGCAGAACCCACAAGTCTTGGCAGCTTTACAAGATCGACTTGATAATGCACCTCACACTCCTTCCAGCTATATCGAAACGTAAGTATGAAAAATTCAGACTTAGTGGTTCTTTTAATATAGTGAGAAAAACCCAAGATTAATGAGAGCAGATTCTCCAATTTTAAGTAATGTGACCAGATATAGGCACACTATTCTTAACGTATTGTTATGTCACAGTAGCATGTGTTCTAATTTTGATCTTCTTTGTTGCTGCAACTTTTCCCTTTTACTGACATTAACTGTGTTAAACATTGCGATTGGGTATATTGAATACTGAAATACTTTTTGTTGCAAATTATCTAAATTCTAAAATGCATTTCCACTCTTTTATAAATTAAATTATCTAACATGGTTTTAAATTAGAAGAGACAGGTCACATATTAATATATGTTATTCTAATTATTAATATTCTAATATTAATTTTCTAGAAACTATAGTGCTTTGATAGTTGAATAGATTTATTTTCTTTGGGCCATCTTACTTGCTAAGGAAGCACAACTGAGAAATTGTGAACAATGTCTTGCATTTTTAAGAGCCAGAAGAGGTATTTGGGTTATACGTTGACATAAGTGTTTAGAGGAATGTTAGATTTTTATTTTAACTTCTGTTTTGGTATATCTTTTCACGTTTGGGCACAAAATTTGTTTACTTTGGGTATTTCTACAGCAATTAACATGTGAATTTTAAATGTAAAGCAAATTATTTATACTTGATAAAAGTACTTGACACAATTGTTAAATGGACTGTTTCCATTACCAGCTTACCAAAAGCAGTAAAAAGAAGAATTGATGCCTTGAAACAGCTTCAGGTGAAATGTGCACATATAGAAGCTAAATTTTATGAAGAAGTTCACGATTTAGAGAGAAAATATGCAGCTCTTTATCAACCCCTTTTTGATAAGGTAATGGGTCAGTTGAACTGTCAGTTTGCTTGTAATCTAAATTAAAAATACTGGTGAGGGAAAATACTAGACACCACTAAACCAATTTTTGTCCTTCCAAATCTTAATTATATGTTCAAGAGCATGTCACTTTTATATAACTCAAGGCTATATTTTCTGAAATATCCATGTTTGGTGGTTTGCCATGCATTTAGAGCATTGGTATTCTCTTACCATATTCTGGTAATCCATGTATCTTGCGAATTACAACAGTATTCAGTTGACGCATGATAGGAGTCCCCAATTTGTCTTTTAATTTGTCTTTTAAAGAAAAAAGTAACACAGTTTTAGGTTTACATATGTTAATGTAGCTGCAAATAAAAAAATAACCGCTAACACCAGTATTCAAATAGTGTTCCCTTCCTAATACTTTTTTGCAGTCTTTCATAAAACAGAATTTGTTTGAAGTACTGCTTGTTTTGTTTAAAATAAATTGAGTCTATAGGTGTGTAGTAAAACATTTTGTGTGTTTAGCAGTTTATCTTTTTACTAATTCATAGAAATATGCAAGATGTTTTGTGATTGAAACATTTTAGCATGATTTTTGCAACCTTACTTCAAATTTGTTCCATTTTTGGAACAGCCAATCTGATCTTCCCATAATTGGTACAACTACAAAACATGAGTCTTACTGCTTCCAAGAATAATATAATACATTTAATGACAATTCAAAGCTACAGTGGCATTGAAAAAAACTGATGTATGACTGGTTCCTCTGCTTACAACCACTGGAGTTGTAATCACATGATTCAGGCTCATGGACACCAGCATCTGTTTGCGATTCTTGCAGTATCCAGGGGTTAATTACCATTTGCAACCTTCTCAGGGACTTCCCACAAATAAAACAGGAGAAATGGATTCACTTAACCAAGTGATTAGCTTAATAGCCATAGCAAAAAATGTTATAAAAGCAAATGTGACTCTCTTAATGATTGCATCTTTTAGCAACAGAAGTTCCAGTTCCAATTGTGGTTATAAGTTGAGAACTATCTGTAACCTATTTAAGGTTGGATCAATTCTGTTGAGATTATACCAGTGAGGCCAGAGGTTTCAATCTTGAAATGTTTTCACCCCTCTACTAACCCATTAAAACTTAGAGGGGAAATCACTGTTTTCAAATTTCTGCAGTATTCTTAGACCTTGTGGATAATGTATCTACAATTTGTGTAACTTGCACAGAGAAGAGACTTCATCATTGGTAATACTGAACCTACTGAAGCAGAGGCAGAATGGCACAGTGAAAATGAAGATGAAGAGAAGCTAGCTGTAAGTGGAAATAAATAAACTTTAAAATATTTTGAGGTTGTCAAAATATTTTTTCTGCTGAACAGTCCAATTAATTTGTCTTGCAAAGCATATTAGGAGCGTGTGTCAGTCTTCATGATTAGCGTTTTTTGAGAGATTTTGATTTTTATTATTTCAGAATTGCAACTTTTGTTCAATTTTTTTTGTTAACAAATGTTTTAAATTTTATTTTATTATTCCCGTATAGTACCATTGGCACTGTTCGTAACCTGTTATGACAGCCTTTTCTGCTAATGGGTTCCATTCCAGTGCTATAATAAAACCCAATATGAGATTAAACAGGCAATTTTGCCTGCTTGCTATCTCTGTTATGGGTGACATGAAATAGTTTCAAATTGTCTGTATTTTGTTGTACAAATCATAGTAATTTGTTTCCAAATCAACGTGGATAGAATCACATATCACATTAAACCATTGGTTTATGACACATGATTCATGAATGCATCCACACATCTTGCTTAAAAAGAAACGAAAGATTTATTTGTTTGTAACAGTTACATGACTAGCTAACTCATGTTATGCAACCTGAATGGTGTATAAACAAAATAATAAAGTAATCAACTGATAACAAGGATACATCCCATGTTCTATCAGTTTTCTTTTCCCCGTCTTTCCTACATTTATATTTATTTAGAAGCTTTTGCATTATGGGCAAGTACCTTTCTAGCTTAATAGCAAAAATTGTTTATGCCATGCGATATGCCTCGGAAAAATGGATGAAATATAGCAGGAAAGCAGCAGTAGAATTTCCCTGATTACCTGCTGCAATTCTGAAAAGACATGGTTTCCAGTGATAGAAAATGCTGAAATAACTGAGCAATGAAGGGGGAAGTATGGCTGCTGTCCTGATAATTGTTTCTTCGTTAGACCAGTAGCAGTATCATCTTTAATGCAAGACGTTTAGCACACGCACATACACACTTCCTTTGCTCCATAATTCCTTTTAACTTTTGCTTCACACAAATGTCTAACTGGTTAGTTGCAATAAAATGGGTGACCAAAGTGACTCAGATGTTTTAACTAGTTAGTACATTTTAGTCATATATGGTCTATTCCCCACTCCCAGTCATTCAGCATGGTAGGAAAGGGTTAACTATTTCCTCTAGTTAGAAGACAAAACCTGGGGCCTTTTTGTTTTAGAAATAGGAGAATGAACACAACTACCTTTCATGTATACTTTCAAATCTGCTGAATGCCCTAAACCTTATTTATCTTACAAACCAATAAGCATGAATTTTCCTAATTTTGGTATTAGAACAAATTATGTATTATTTATTAAATTTATTTGCTTCTTATCATTAAATGTGAAGAATTAAGCTATTTTTCTTTTCTAACAAATTTGAAATCTTTTGAAAAAATTGCATAAAACTTCATATAAATTCCTTTCTGTATCTTCTAGGGAGACCTGAAAAATAAAGTAGTAATAGAAGAAAAAGAAGCAGGAGCAACTGAAGAGTCAAATCCTAAGGGAATCCCAGATTTTTGGTTCACAATATTTAGAAATGTAGATATGCTGAGTGAATTAGTACAGGTAACAAATTCAGTGGTTACTTTGATTAGCGTGTACATGAGGTATTATTAAATGGATATTGTCTGAAAATTACCACATTTTTGAAGCTCTTCCTCAGCATCTTTGTTGAGTTAATTTGTTTAGAAATGTCATTTGCTGGCTCCTATAGAGCTTGAGGTCTTTCTCTTCCTGCCCCTGTGGAAAGTAGAGGAGTGTGGAGGGAAGGAGAGCTTGGTTGAATTTCAGCAGCTGAGATCCAGACATGCACGGAACTTGGGGTCCCACTCTATCTGCCTCTGCAGAGAGTTCTGCAAAGTCGAGAGAAGGATTTTAAGCTCATTCGTGCTTGGATTTCAGCTGCAAACATAGATCAGCAAGGAACTCTTTCAGCCAGCCTGCAGAGATGAGAGAGTGTCCTCTTCATAAGCAACAGTATGCAACCTTGTCTGTTGATTTTTCCGTTGACTTTCTAGAGAGTTATTATGATCGTGTGTGTGCAGCATTTTGTGATAATGCTTTACAGGTCATAAAGCACCCTTTCCAAGGGCACTGTAACTTTAAACTGTTATGCAACCAGTCATTAAGCGAGGGTGCCTGTAAAATTTTATCTCTTGTATGCTGGGCCTTCTATTGTATTTTTCCTAAGAATAGCAAGCACCTTCTTTTCAGTCTACTTGTAATGGAGAATGAGAATAAACACTGCTCAGTTTTGAAAATACTTCAACATTTCCCTCAGTATTCAAAGAACTCATCAAGTTTATTTGCATTTGGTGAGGCCTTTACAGTGATCATTCTCTTTTATAAACCTAGGAGAAGGGAAATAAAATGTTCAATACTGTACTCCATATATTAACAAATATGATTGTATGAAATAGGGTTATAAAATTTTTAGTAAATCTTCTGGCAAATATTTTTATGGAAAAGTATTTTCCAAATATAGTGTTGCAGTCTTTCCCTCTTAGAAACAAGAAATACAATCAAGGTTCTATCTTCTAGAATAGCGGTTCCCAATCTTTTGACACTAGGGACCGGTTTTGTGAAAGGCTGGGGATGCTTTTAGTTTTACTCGCTTGCTCTCTGCTCACCTACAGCTGTGTGGCTTTTTAGCAAACCATGAAGTACCAGTCTGGGGGTGGGGAACTCCTGTTCTAGAATAAATAGGAAATTTTTGAAATAATCCAAATTGCATGTTTGCTTTCTTTCTTTTGATATTATCTCCCCAAATATAAGCACTGCTTATATAATTTTTAGTTTTTATCTGATTCTATCTCTGATTAACCTGTCGTATTCAGTCTCAGCCTTTGGATAAGGGTGAAATATCTAAGGTCCATGGTAGAATTTACCTACTGTTTAGCTGTCAGTACAGCTAAAAATATCTGTTCTGTGACATTCACCTAGTATTTCTGCGTAGAACATTTTATTTGAAATATTTCATCATGAAACAGGCAGTTTTGAGCATTTTGGAAGTGCTCCAAACCAAAAATGGTTTTCATGCTCAAAACACTTTGAAAACATTTAGCAATTGAAATGTTTAGAATGTAGAACAGTTTAGGTCAAAACATTTTGTAAATGCCTGATTAGTATATGAGTGACTGTAAGTCAAATTCTTTTGCATTTTATTTAGAAAGTATTTGATATCAGAGTTAAGGAAAAATCAAAACTGAACATTTGCATAGACATAGTTTGTTATTCTGTTAAATAGTAGCCCATTTCATTTTGATAATAAATTTTCCATTCATGTTTAGGAATATGATGAACCTATTCTGAAACACCTGCAAGACATTAAAGTGAAATTTTCTGAGCCAGGACAGCCTATGGTTAGTACTAATTAACTTTAATTATTAATATAAATTGGGAATTAATGATTTTATATGAAAACTTTCAGGTTTTATTTTATATTAGGTTTTCACATAGAATATGAGTTTTAGTCATATTTTCAAAAAGCCTGCTTTATTGGAACAATTCTTAAGTCATATAGTGACATAATAGCACCACCTACTGCTATACTTATTTAATGAAGACCATCCTAAAAACCCACTACCTAATATTTGAACCTCTTATTTGTATCCTCATAAACAAGCAGGACAGATATTCCCCATGTTACTTGCTTCATTAACTAAATGTCTCCGCAATGATATAGACCTATTTAATATTCTATATATAATACCTATGCTGAAATAAATATTCTGTAATTAAATAATCTCTTTTTTGGAACAAAATCTGTGTAATCATCCTACATTTTTATAACAAAGCTCACTTTGCATTAAAAACAAATTGGTAAAGATATTAAATAAGTAATTAAAAATTAAAAACAGATTTTTATAGAAATGTACTCATTTTATTAATGTAGTCCTTGGAAGTAGAAACAATTGATAGTTGGGTGGTTCATTATTGATTGCTTAGAAGAATGATCCGCCCATGTTGGCATTGTAAAGTTTTATAAATATTTTATAAATGTTAAGCATTAATCTTTCGGATTGTGTTTATTCTATGTATATCTCCCCCCCCTTATGACTATCCAAAAATCTCTGGGTAGAAAGCAAAAACGGAGAATTTCACTCAAAGCAAAAAACCAAAAAACAAAACTGCATCAAAACTCAACAGAAATGCAGCAACACTAGATAGATACACTCATGCCAGAATCCTGACCCAATGCCTGGAGGAAGAGCCAGATCATCATACCCTTGCAAAAAGTCAACGGAGTTAGGGAACTGAGCATATTTCAAGAGGGAGTCTATTCCATAAGGCAGGCACCATAACAGAGAATGCATGCTTCTGAGAATCCATCAAATGCCGCTGTTCAACCAGTGGTAGCATGCCTAATCTGTCAGGTCTGCTAGGGCAAACATACCACCAGAAAGAGATGGTCCCATATGCAACCTGGTACCATGCCATCTAACACTTTAAAGATCACAGTCCTGGGAGGCCGTGCACTTTGTGTAGCAGTGATGTTGCATGGGGAAACTGACCTGTGTCCAAAGCTACATATGCCACTTTGTTCTGGATCAGCTAAAGCTTCCTAATGCTCTTCAAGGACAGCCCTATATAGATTGCATTTCAGTAGTCAAATAGGAGGTGATTAAGGCATGAGTAACTGAGCAGTGCCTCTGGGTTCAGGAATGGGTGTAACTGGTGAACAAGATGCATTTATGTGAAAGTTGGCCTGGTTTAAGCTGCCTCCTGCTTCTTGAGTAGGAGTTGTGGGCAGTAATTTCTTGAGGGAATGAAGCACTAGTTTATTCAAGGCAGAGCAAACTTTATATATATATATGAGCAATATATCTATTATGTCAGTTTGATCTCCCAAATTGGGTGCAAGTTTCAGAATTCTCCTGAACTCCAAAATAGGTGATTAAGCAATGGAAAAATAAAATGAAAGCAGGGGAAAGGGTCTTCATACAGTTAGTCTTAAGAAGACATAAACAGGTGGCTATAGATGAAGGAGGTGCAGTGGCTCAGCGGATAAGATGCTGAGCTTGTCAATTAGAAAGTTTGCAGTTCGGCTGTTCAAATCCCTAGCGCCGCATAATGGAGTGAGCTCCCATTACTTGCCCCAGCTTCTGCCACCCTAGCAGTTCGAAAGCATGTAAAAATGCAAGTAGAAAAATAAGGACCACCTTGGTGGGAAGGTAACAGCACTCCGTGCGCCTTTCAGCGTTTAGTCATGCCAGCCACATGACCACGGGGACATCTTCAGACAGTACTGAGTCTTAGGCTTTAAAACAGAGATAAGCACTGCTCCTAGCGTCTGATCAACTAGCATGCATGTGTGGGAGAACCTTTACCTTTTTATAGATGAAGGATTTTCTCAAGGAATTCTGGAATGACAAAAAACTGGTTAAAATTAGATTATTTTCTATTAGAATCTTGACTTGCACCGGCACTGTAGCTTGTAGTTTTTGTTGAATAGAAAAGCTGCTTATTCTGCTATCTTGCCTGAACTGCAAGATATATTTGGTTCAGACAGGGAGCTTTTTTTCCTTCTCTTCACATTTTTAAATTCCACAAAGTTAGATGAATGTTTTTGCATTGTAACATGAGGAATTACCGTATTACATAGATTATAAGATGCAGTTTTTTTCGTATTTTGGTGTCTTTGTATTCATGGTGCGTCTTATATTCGATAGTGAATATAGTGAAAGAATTCACTTTTATGCTGCTGTAGGTTGGGGGGGAAGGAGACGGAAGAGACCCAGAGGATTCTCCTCCGGCCGTTTCTCTTCCCAAGCTGGGGCTGGGATAGCCAGGCGATGCACGGACCATTTGAGAGGAAGGAAAAGGAAAACCTCTCAGTTGAAAGGGCTTTCTTTTTCCCCCCTCTCAGCTGATTGGCTGTCCCTTTTAGCTTGGGAGGAAACCCCTCACGTTCTCTTCTATCTCCTCCCTTGCTACACTGCATTTAAACGAAAACCTATTTCTAACTTAGAAAAAAAGGGTGCATCTTATAATTGGTGGCGTCTTATAATCAATGTAATACGGTAGTAGTGGAAGTAATCATGACTTGCTTTATGACATTTGTTTAGTTGCAATTATTAGATGAATTACTAGATACATTAACAGGACTGCAAATCTTTTAGTAGAAATGTTTCAGAATGATAGGTAGCAAAGTGAAATATCTCTTCTCAAAATACTAAACCTTTTTTCAGGCTTATGCACATACTTTTAGAATCTGCAATGTGTATCTGCAGGTATATGCATGCAGAACCACTTCACTTTTATCATAGCTTCACAAAAGACTGTGTGCACATTAGGAGATACAACTAAAAACATATTCTAAAAGTTCCATTGGGATTGCAGTGCTTTAGCAGTTTAAAAATTGATATTTGAAAATGGTCTGTTGCCTGTTCCAAAGAGTATATTTGGAAGTTTTGCATACCCTTTATAAAATTTTCATATTTCTAGACTTTGTGTACTATGTCATTTTGAAATAACTTAATAATCTGTTCTTATTTAACTACCATGCTGCCAATTGTCAATTCAGATATTCCATTGAACTCATAGTTACTTGTTTCCTGTCTGCCAGAAAATTGTGGTCTTTGGAACAATAATGAACTTCTTTTAGTCTTTTACATTAGAGTTTCACTTCGAACCCAATGACTACTTTGCTAATTCAATTCTGACAAAAACCTACAAGATGAAATCAGAACCAGATAAGACGGATCCATTTTCATTTGAGGGCCCTGAAATTGTTGATTGTGAAGGGTAAGGAAATGTTTTAAATATTTTTTTAGATTTTAATCAGATTGTATCATAATGTCATAATATAAAATAGGATAAATTATTCTGCAAAACACAATGAGTGGTAGAGAAGGAAATGATAATAGTTATTACTAATAAGCTTGGATATGCAAGCATTTTGGAATGAATTTATATCAATCAGTTCTATTAGGTTAGCCTTTAAGACATAGAAATATAGAATTGAAAAGAAATATTTCTGATTTTCAGTCTGCTTGTTCAGCACATGGTCCAGATTTTAAATCCAGTAAAGAGTACTATTAAATTTCCACCTTGTTCTCCTATTGTTTCTTCTCATTGCTAAACATGCCCAGCTCCTTCAGTGTTGCTTCATAGCATTTCTGGTCTTCTGACCAGGATTTGTTGTCTTTCTCTGAATTTTTTTCTTTAAATGGTTCTCAAAATACATCGTCTAAAACTGGACAATATTTAAAGGGTAACAAATTAAAATGGAATAGTTTTTTCTGTGATTTGACAATTATTTCTCCTTTGATGCATCTAAAATACATTTTTATTTATATATTACACAAATATATACACCAATCCATTACAAGAACCAACTTTTGTAACTAAATTATGCTGTTGGCATGTAGTCTTAAGATCTTTTTCACAGATGCCACATCATAACAAGTCTCCTATCCTTTGCCTGTACATTTGATTTTTGTTTCCAAAGCAAAAAATGCATTTATTATTGCTTATTTCATTCTATTTATCTAACCTATCAAGATCATTTTGAATATTATTTATATCTTCTAGGTTTTTAGCTGTCTTATCCAATTTTGTGTCATCTGCAAAATTGATAAGTATTCCCTTCACCTGTTCATCCAAGTCAATAATACACATAGTGAAGAATATAGGACCCTTGACTGATCCTTATGGCACCCCACTCAATATGTCTCCAATTTAAGAAAATCATTGGTAAATACTCCATAACTTTGGAGCCAGTTATGTATCCACTTATTTGTTATTAATTAGCTTGCTAATCGGTATGTCATAGGATACTTTGAGACTGTCAAAAGTCAGTCTGTGTCTTTAGAATTCCACAATCTATTGAGTTACCACATCAAAAAGGTATGATGAAATTAGTCTGATAATATTTGTTTTTAACACATTCATGCTGACTTCTAGTAATTATCACATCATTCTTAAGGTGCTTACCTACTGATCTTTTTATGACCTGCCCTTAGATCTCCCAGATATTGAGA
Organism: Pareas carinatus; assembly: GCA_032468095.1. Taxonomy (NCBI): domain Eukaryota; kingdom Metazoa; phylum Chordata; class Lepidosauria; order Squamata; family Pareidae; genus Pareas; species Pareas carinatus. Next base: position 24,104 of record JANHFO010001223.1, on the reverse strand, counting down.
TCAGACTGACAAATCAATAGTCCCCTGCTTTTTTTTTTTAAGGAATGTCTATCTTAATCATGTGGCATTTCTTTAATTTGTCAGGATTTCTCAGCTACAGTTCTTTCATTAGCAGTTCAGTCGGTCATGGGTATTTAAAGATAGATATTTTCCAAACATGTTTTTATCAGTAGTAAATTTTGATTCTGCTCCTTCATCATACTCTACAATCTCTTTATAGAGGAGATGAGCCAGAATAGGAGTTAAGTTCTTTCTCTTCTTTGTTACCTGTTAACATTTTGTGATCTTTATTGAGTAGCTGATATACTTGATACTTTTTTTTTAACATATCTGAAGTAGCTGGTTTTCATTGTTCCTAGGCATTCTTTATTAACCCTAGCTCAGGACTCGCTAACCTTTTTGGGTTGGCAGCCCAGCCCAGGGGGGTGAGGAGGGGAGTAGGCCATGGCCATCACCTGGGGCCATGAGCTGTGGCCATCAATCAGTACTTGGGGCAGCAGGACACGGCCATTGCCCTGTACTTGAGGCAGCGGGCCGTGGCCATTGCTTGGCACACAGGGGAGTGGGGTTGTATGTGCGCACACTGGCGTCTGCGTGTCAGTCCACCATTCATGTGGCCAGGTTGCCGCTAGGCCATAACCCACAGGTTGGGGAACTCTGCCCTAGCTCATACTGTGCTTTTTGCACAATTGCCTTGGCTGCTCTTTTGTCCTCAATTTTTTCCCTCTCCTTCCAGTCATCTATTCCCTGCTGAACCTTTTGAAGAAATTGTATCCTTAACTACTGAATACTAGTCATGAAATTCATCCCACCAGGTTTCTCTTACATCCATTAGATATATTTGCCCTCCTTTAGTATGTATTCAAGCTCTTCTTATTTACTTCTTATACTGTGAAAAATAGTGATTATAACATTGTTATACACAGTGGTCAATAACTTTATGAACCAATCCTCCTGTTATTTGAGCAATTTAATTGACTTCATTAAAGCAAGACTCCTACCTTCCCTGTATGTTAGACAAGTCTTTATTTGACTTCATGTTTCAAAGATTTCACTTTAATATTCTCCTGATCAAGGTCTCTTATCCTTTGACTGAAGATGGTTTTATCAGTACTTCTGAGGTACAGTCCATGTTGTGGCAGCATTCTGATATTTCCTTTTCCACTGTTTTTCCATGGACTAGAAGAAAAGATGAGAACATCACTAAGCCCCCCCACCTCCAGTATTGGATTTGTTTCTCAAATTAAATTACCCATGGCCTTGTCCCATTAACTTTACTTGTGGGACGCTGACAGGAAGTTGTTAAAAATTTCAAATGTACTTACGGGTTTTAGCTCAGTGGCAGGATCATGATTTTGATAAAAAAACTATCTCAAGTTTGATCTCTGGCATTTTCATACAGGACTGGAAAATTTCCTGTCTGAAATTCAGAAGTTTTCTAGCATTTTTAAGCAATAATTTGATTATTTCAAATATCTTTGCATTGAAAGCATTTACTATCTGCTGTCTATGTATGAAACAGTCTGAAGTTTCTTTACTGCCTGCTTATTTCATTTTCAGAATTTATCAGTTAAAATGCCATCTTCATATTGTCATTTTATTTTCAATATTGTGCTTTAATGATACAGAAATCTGAAATTTTCTAAATAGCTCTTTCTGTATTGTTCGCTCCTTTTACATTCTTTCATAAGTACTTGGAGATAGCTAATACTATTATAGTACAAGGGAAGACCACTATTTTCATCATAACTAGTACTAGCCTGAGCAATAAATCTTATTTCTTTAATGTGACTGATATATAATTTTAATTCCTCTCCAGGTGCACTATTGATTGGAAGAAAGGAAAAAATGTTACAGTAAAAACAATAAAGAAGAAACAGAAACACAAGGGTCGAGGCACTGTCAGAACAATTACTAAACAAGTACCTAATGACTCATTTTTTAATTTCTTCAGTCCAATTAAAGGTAACTGATTCAATTTATTTTGCCCTTATTTTATAATACTGAACTTTTTCCATGTCACACACACGAACAAAGCAATTGAATGGATTTTTTTCCTTGTTGGAATATTTTAAAGCTTGAGTAGCTTTTGTAAAGATTTAGTATTGAGAGTTAAAGCAAGTTAGAACTAGCAAAATGTGTAATAGTAGCAAAAAAGTCTCCAGCTCAGAATGGGGACTTAATTTTGACCATGATAAAGTTAACCTGGATGATGTACTTGCAGTGTTTTATGACACATAAAATCACTTCTAAGAGTTGGAGGGAGGGGTTATTCTTTTGAAAAAAATATGGTCCTTTAAAAGGCTTGGGAGATGATGACTGTAAGCCATGAACTGAGCCTGAGCATGATTAGCTTTAACATGCAAAGAAGAGGCATTGAAGCTATTAACAGGTGGTTTGTAAGCTGCCTAGAGTCACTGAGAGATAGTGGGTGGCCATATAAATATTCTAAATAATAAAAAACAGGAATCTCTCTCTGTTCCTAATATGTTATCCTACATAATCTGGTAGAAAATTAAAATCTATTCAATTTTAAATTTGAATCTAAATTTCTGCGCCATTATTTTTATTTTACTCATACCATTTTTAGTGTTGAAAGGTCACTAAGCTGCTTTATGAGAAGCATTGGCATATTTAGAAACTGTCGCCTTATCACTAAGTAATATGTTTTGCTTCCAATCTGATAGGCATCCATGTTCACTATTAACAGTGAATCATGATGTTGTGACAGTAAAATGCTGTAGTAAGTTTTGTTAATTGTAAAATGATGCTTATAAAAGTATGAAAGGTGCTAACCAATCAAATTTGTAAGATCCAAACTTAGGGAGATTCTTAGAAGCAAGAAATGTAAAGAATGAAATGACATACATGAAGCATTGTATAGCATGGTTAAACCAAAGATGATTTAAAGAAATAGTGAAATATTGGTGTTAATTTAAGCCAGGTTTGGCTGTCCTAATTTATGCCTTTAATTTCTTTGACTTGCTACCTTTACTCCTTTTCTGCAGTTCGTACAATGTTGCTTATTCAAACCAATGAATAGGGAGAATATTAAGGAGTAGAACAACACACATGCATATTTGTAGTAGGATGTATAGTAGATCTTTCCCTTAGCATAGCTAGCCAGAAGGGTTTCCATTTAACAATTCACAGTCTGCTTTGTATGTACATTTTTTAAAAAGATGCCCCTTTTTTCATTTGCCTCTTTCTAGCCAAGCATATAACCTTTAGTAGATTGCAAGGCAAAAGCTAACCAGACACCAAAGCACATAATTGCCTTTCCTTGATAGGCCATAATGTTGAAAAGAAAGCAGACTTTTAATCTATGAGGTATTTATGTACTAAGTGCTGATAGAAGTTAAATATTAAGAGATTCTTCTGCCTGGTTATCACGTATAATTCATAAGCCACTGTTGTGTAGTATCTTAGATGTATTTCATGCACATAACATGAATCACAGTTTTGAGGGACATATTAATCCCTAGTGTGTGTTGTTTTCTTTCAACAGTTCCTACTTGTTAGATCCCAGTTTTTCCACATTATGTCTTGTCTTAGTAAGTTGCAATGCAAAATTGTTAATTAATTTATGTGGTTCATGGCTCTGAACTAGGAAAAGACATAACAAAACTTGGAAAAACAATTTGAACATTCCATTATACAGATTTTTCTTGTCAGGAGAGCCATATTTTACTAACCAAGCAAAAGTTATCACGTTATAAAGTAATCACAATGTTGTGAATTTCTTCTTTCATTCTCATAGTGAGTGCAAATAAAAGAAAGAAGATTCCATAATACCATTCATTTAGAGGAATGGATAATGTTGAATAAATCCTTTACGATATAATATTAGTGATATAACTATCAGAGCCTGATATTGCATTTTAACAATGCTATTTTTTATTAGATGCCCTTTGAATGTCCTCTAAGGAAATATAAGTTCAACATAAATTTCTTTTTAATTATGTGAATATTAGTCTCATGCAAACACCCCTAACTATTTCCATGTTGAATCAGACATGTTTTGTAGTTTTCTTTTGCACAGTGTTTTGTCCTAAAGCTACTGGTTTAGGAAACAAAAAGGAGAGGCTTTTGTCCCTTCACAAAGGCACTATACTAGAACATACTTTCAGTCTTTTTAAAAATCTGTCTATTCATATAAATACTATACATGTTAGCATTTCAAACACAAAAATTGCTTTATAAACAATTTACAATGCATTTGTTTTGGTTTTTTCCTGTAGTTTCAGGTGATGGAGAATCACTGGTAAGTCTTATTTCATTTTTTCAGATAATGAGCTCAGCTTTACAGCTTCTAATTTGATTGTTCATATCAGATATTTTATTAACAAATTTGCACAAATTAATTCAGTGATAGCGTTTTATTTCCCTTTTTCTCTGATGTTTGATCTCTAAGCATCATGTACTCTCTGTTTGATCGCCAAAGTTGGTCAATTGTTTATAGTTTTTTTGGCTTCAAAAACATGTTTTCAGCCTTGACAGATATATAAAAAGAACTGTTTCTAATAAAATTATGTAAATATTACTTGATACATCGTTGAAATTTTCAGATTGGGGAACAGACAAACTTTTTATAAATCAGCATTCCCTTTTTTAGCACTTGTAAAGTAGTAGAAATACAAACCTGTAGCTTACAAAATACTTCAATTTTGGTTCTATTGCTCATTTTAAATGATTTCTTGATGATAAGATAGATCTAGTTATACAGACACACAATTTTTTTTTAATTTTACAGGATGAAGATTCAGAATGTACTTTAGCCATAGATTTTGAAGTCGGACACTTCTTCCGTGAAAGAATAGTGCCCCGTGCTGTACTCTATTTCACTGGAGAAGCTGTAGAGGATGATGATAATGTATGTCTTCCAATTATTTCACATTTCTTTAATTTTATTTGCATAGAGGCATTATACTTTTAATAATAAAATTTGTGGCTAGAAAAAAAATCAAAACTTTAACATCAAGATTAATAATACATTAATTATTACCTCAGCGTTGCTAATTGCCCTGCTATATGTGAGTCCTGCATCTTGTAAATAAGCTAGATGAGCAATACTCTGCTTAAAAATTTCCCAGTAAGGATAGTGTTTACATAGCAGGCATGAATGGTGGAACATCATTTGGAAACAAAATTTGAAGTTTATATATACTCTTTTTTTATTACTTACACTACATAAAACAGCTGACTATTAAACAGGAATATTCATAGAATAAGAAAAAGTTATGTGACATTTTATTTCATGTCTTTCCTGTTATATTAGACTTATGAAAGAACAAAGTCCATGCTATAAATAGATGAATTCATGTATTTGACTAGATGCATTTTTATTACTATTACAAATACTATTAACATGTTATCATTCAACAAAACCAGAGGTGAACGAGGAAAAGGACCTGTACACATAAGAAATTGGGTCAGTGTGTACCTCCATTGGATCCTAATATATAAAGAAGACTAGATCATTTCCAGTAATTGCAATAATATTTAAATAGCACTTATGTTTTCACTGTCCAGTATAATAGTAATCCTAGCAATAGTTCTACCAGTAGATTGTTATTACCGCAATGAATGTGTGTAGAAATGCTGAGTCTGAAAACATAGTGGCTTATTTAGTGCTGTTTAGTGAACTTACCACTATGGGGTGATATGGGACTGATACCTTCCCAGATAGTCCTTAAGTCAGTACATTATCCTACCTTAAAGAAAATATTCCAGACAGTTTTGCTGTTTGTATGACAACTAAATCTTTTTGCAGTTTTAAAAAAACAATAAATGAAAAAGGATAAATTATGCAAAATACAGAATAACTTCCCCCTGCTCAAGCAGGAATGTTTGACAAGATCTTTAATATTTAAGTACAATAAAGTAAAAAGTAGAGACTCATTTAAGTTGAGCTCAACCAAATTCCTGGCTACTTAATCTATCTGATTTTCTTGGTAATAATTGGGAAATGATTTGCTACTAACTTCATCCATGTTTCCCCCCCAAACTTACCTGTCTGGTATACAAGCTTGATCATTCTTAATGGTCTCTTAAATGCTAATCAGGTCCAGCCTTGCTTAGCTTTTTGAGATGGCCAAGGTCAATTATGTACTTTCATCTGGATTGGCATTGTAGTCTTAAGACAGCCAGTCAATTGAACATTTACCACACACAAATCTCTCAAGTCATAATGAATATTGAAACTAAAAAGTATTAATATTATTGAAAGTATTTTGCTATAATTAAGGTAGGTGATTTATTCATCTTCTATGAAATAATTATGGGAATGTAGAAATATACTTAATTGTTCAGTAGTCGGTATTTCTAATACATTTTAAGCTCAGATGTTTATAGGTGGATTTGAAAAAAATGGTTTAAATCATATAAATGCTACATGTAATGAGTGTAAAGTAATATCTAAATGAGATTCTCTCTCCCCTCCCTACTCCCCTCTATCCTTATTTAGTTTGAAGAAGGAGAGGAAGGAGAAGAAGAGGTAAGTATATCCTGGTTTAGTATTTTTTTCTTTCAGTAGAATACATAATAAATATCATACGCTGAATAATTGAGACACATGAACAGAGATTAGCAATCTGGGATCTTATGTTAACCTTAATTTTGTGTGTTTTGTATGTGTACGTGTATTGACCCAAATGGAACACCAGGTATCAAATTCAGCAATAACATATTGACTGTTGTGTGTATATTTAAAAGTCTACTTCAAAAAAAAGTTACAAAACTAGAATTCTTGAAAATCAGCACATTTTTATTTTATAATTACATTAAAATGTTAAGTGCAATTCTGAGGATTTTACTCCCAAATTTATGTGAAAGCTAGTTAGGAAGGCAGAAAGTAGGCTGAAGTTAAAAGAATCCTATTTTTATTAATTTCCGGTTAGAAACAGCTTAGACCTTAGTTCAATGGTAGATATTCTGTAGATCTGGTCCTTTGCTTCTCAAAAGACAGAAACCATATGACCTGATTCTTATTCCATTCTCCTGTAGATAATTTCTTAGTTGCTTATTAGTTCCTTCACTTATATAGACAAATATATCTTTTTTCAATTTTCCTCTTCTTCATTTTTTAAACAGTGTGATTATTGATAAAAGGAAGCATCCTATTTTTTCCCCTTCTGGTTGTTATTTCTTCTTTATTCTGCTTTCTGAGATTTCCAATATAAGGAGTGATGGATGTGTATCAGCAGCCATATGATTTTGGAGGGCAAGGGTAGTGTGTTTATTTGTAAGTAAGGTGCTGTAGCTGCTTCAGCTACAAAAGAAGCTCCTGCAATATTTATCTCACTGCCAAACTTTGATGCAGCAGAATTTTAAAAGATAAATCTTGCTGATTTTATCTCTGCAACATTGAAGGAACAAACCACTCAGTTAAAGCATTTTCCTTTGTAGACAGGTTAACTGAATGTTTTGAAAGTCTTATTGGAATTACTAATAACAGTTGAGAGAGTGAAAATATTTGTGATCATTAAGGAGAAAAGATTAAAATTACCTGAAATGTGTTCAGTCTTAGAAAGATGCTGTTTTAGTCTCATCTTACTGATATTTCTAGCTACTTTTTAAAAAAATGAAATATCCAAATGTTTTTTTTCCTTCTAATTTTTCTTCTTTTCAGAATTGCTAGAGGAAATGTTAAATAGTCTATATCAGAGGTTTTCAACCTTTTTCAAGCTGTGGACCCAAAACATGTTGTCGTTACATTGCGAACCTCATTTCCACAAATTCAACTAATTACTAATCAACAGAACTTTTTCCAAATTTTTCTTGAGCTGTCTGCGGACCCCCTGGCAACTTGCCACGCCTAAGGGGTCCACGATCCCCAGGTTGAAAACCTCTGATCTATATCATCAGGTTCAGTACAAAGATCAGCTTGTGTTTTATCACATCTTCCCAAAACAGCATTGACATTTCATGGTATTGCCAGTTTTGTTACCTGAAACCCTTCTTTGATCTCATACCTTTTCAAAAGTTACAAAGACTTTTAGCAATTAAATTGCAAAGGGTAACATGCTTTCTTGGTAAACTTTGTAAACAGAAGAATCCAATACCATCATTCCACCTAAATGATGCCATTAATTTATAGAGACTAATATTCCTTTCTCTGGAAAGACAGGAAGATCCAATTGATAGCATGCATTTAATATAACAAGACGGTGAACTCATGTTTCTGACCTTTGTGATTAATAAGAGTCAGCAAGCAAAAAATGTTGATGAATGTGCACAATGGTGACAAAGTCTTAGTGGTTAAAAAAAAAACATACTTATCCCAGTCCTTTTCTTTTAAATCTAGGAATTAGAAGGAGAAGAAGAAGGAGAAGAGGAGGAAGATGCAGAAAGTGAACCTAAGGTCAGCTCTGATTAAATACTTACATTAAGCCAAAATTATAAATTGCACCACATACCACATACATTCTACTAATTCTTAAGTTAATAATTTATTAACTTTAAAAATTGGCCCAATTTTCTTTTTGTTCATTATTTATTCAATTGAATGGATACGTTCTCAATTTTCTTTGTTAGTGCTAATACTAGTTCATTTCATTTTCTTTAACCTGACATAAATTAAAAGTTCCATAACATAGTATACATTATAAATAGCAAATTCTGTTTGTTTTGTATACATACATGTATATAAACTTAGATATATATATTTTAGCATATGCCTGATTTGCAGATTTGAAATATATTTGTCCATTTATATGTCCATTTGCTTTTGTGTTTCTCTTGTTTTTCATTCTAAAATACCAAAATCTGCTTTATTCGTTTCATTTTTCCTGCATGCCTAAGAAAGGAATTCTTAGTTTGCACATTACACTTGATAAATTTCACATAAATAATTAGTGGGAGATTTATAGTGGTGTAATTGTTATGTGATATTTCTATGTGATTTTTTTTTCTTGAATGAAAATTTTAGTCATGTAGGTAAAATGAAATAATTCATGAAGTGTTTCTCCTTTCCTCCCTTTTTACTCTTTACCATATTATTTTTAAAATTACAGCATGGAAAGTTGTCATCAGTTCTCAAACTAGTTTTACTTACACTTATAGCTGGTTATCTGCAACACATTGACCAGAGATCTATATTAAAACAAAAGTAATATATGCATTTATTTATTTATTATTTAAATTGGATTTGAATTTTGAATATTGTACATGTTGACTTGAACATATAACCTGCACACTTGGCACAATTGTAGACATGGCTTAGAGATAATGTTTCTTACGACTGTTATATAACTATTACAGTAATAATGTGATAGTTACTGAATTGAAAATCAAATGCATTTCAGGCAAGAGTTAACATCTTTGGCTAGAAAAAATGGAAAATATGCTTATTTTTGTGAGTGATTGTATGTGACAAATTGTTTGTGTCTTCTGGAATACTAGTTACTGCCTTTTACTTTTGTTTATATCGGTCCATTTCACCTTTCTTTTATGCTGACAGTTCGTTTCAATTTTTCCCTGTTTAGGTGTAATTTAAATCTGTTTATCATTCATTCATTCATTTATAGGTAAGGTTTAATTCCATTAATACATAACTTCCAAGGCTCCCCCTCCTTTTTTTGTGACCCATGCAAATCTCATTCATTTAAGTACCTAATTTGTTTCATTCACCTATTCTACAGAAAGAAATGGTACTTTATCAAGACACTGTATAATTAAGTCTGCAAGGACTTGATTAATGTTGAGAAAAATACATCATATAGATGTGACTCTTAAATTGTAGATAATGACCGTTTTTAGGGGAAATTAATATTTATTTAACTTTGTGTTCTCATATGTCCAGATACAATCTAAAAAAGAAATGTTCCAGCCTGAAATACTTAGTATTCAAATATGAAGCTGTTCACCCTTGCAGATGCAATAGTCTGTTTCAAGATCTGCATGTTTCTGTTAAGGTTGTGGTGACCTGTTGCAGTGTTGAAATGCTTTCAGTGACATCACAACCTTGGAATGGGATATTTGGGGGTCAACATTATGTCATTTAAAAAGTACATTCTAGAATTTATTTGTGTGTGTGTATGTGTGTGGTTCTTTGGTTCTTTGTGTAGGCTGAGTAAAAACTACTAGCTACATTTTGGTATATTTTCAATATTTGGAATTCATTAGAAGATATTGTTTCAAACTCAGTGTTATTTAGACTTGACATTTAAAAGAAGTGTCATCTATGCTAAATTAGTAACAACTCTCTATTTAAGCATTACTTTGTGCATTTAGATTGGTTTAATTTCCTTTTCTTTTTCTTTAATACTATTAATCTAGCAACACAAGTCATTTGCATTTAAATATCTTTCCTTTGTCTAGCTGCCATTTTGATGTCATTATTTCATCAGTAACTGATTTTAATATTTTATACATATACAGAAACTGAAAAACCTTCTCTGTGAAAAGTAGATTGACAGATAACCCATTTTTTTTACTCTGATAATTCCAGATAAATTTTATAGAGGAACATTACAGTTTTTGAAATTGTTTACTCTTCTAACTACTTTTGTATTTGCTTCTGTGGAGCTTTTCACTAGAATAAGCTATTTACTTTATCAGCTCTTCTCTTCAGATGTTCATATAATCTATATCTGATGTCTTTTTTTAGAATATTTTACTTCATCCCTTTTTTTACAATACTTAATAGTGCAGCATCTTACTACATTTGAGTTTTAGAAAAGCACTTGAGGAAGTTCTGGAAGATGTTACTTAAGTAAAATGTTTATAATCTGTTGCAGAAAATCTTGTGCATAATATAGTAGGTGTTCCTTTGAAAGGAAATTATTGAAAGATTCAGAAATTACTGTTTTAGCTGTAAATTGTTTAAGGTTTGATTCATTATCCCTCATGTATGCAATCTGCATAAATGAAATAAAATGCCTTCCACTGAAGCAGTGCCTGATAAAATTTCCCCAAGGACCCACATCATTTTGCATGCTGGAAATCTCTAGGAGCAACTAGGGATTTTGCATTAGGTCACATTTTCCCTTCCCTTCCATTCATCCATCCACTCCTATGGTGATGGAGAAAGGTGAAAAATCTATTTTGGAAATCTCGAAGCAGAGACAGCCTGAAAATGGGAAAGGAGGAAAGCAGTGCCATTTCCCATCCCTCTTCTTTCTCAAATGCTTCCTCCCCACATTCTCAACGTGAAGTAAAGAAAGACTCCACAGGGACAAGAGGTCTGCCATCAAGGGGGCAAGAGTTGCCCAGTCTTCTCTGTCTTCATTGGACTCCAGTCAGACACCTCTGTTCACGACCAATTGAACGTATGAGGTGTTTGAAACCTAAATGTTGTCTTGAATTATTACACTTTAGAATTCATCAGCTTGTTATCCCCCAAGACTATTTCTACCCTTTTGGTCACACAGTGCAACCAGCAACTATTTTAATCCTGAAACTCATAAATCATTTTCTGAGTATAGAGATTTTTCAACCAAGTCCAACAAAGTGAGATATATTTCATGTTCTTCAAGAAGAGAAGAGAGCTGATACAGCTTGGTGGATCAGAAGTGAGTGAAACACACCAGAGCAAAACAAGCTGCAGGTGGTTACTTTGAGACACATCATGGAAGGCCTCAAAAATAAAGATACCCTGGCTTAATTAGACCTCTAGACAGGCTTTGGTAAGACATACAACTGATTGCTCAATTCAATAGGATCCCTTATCTATTTATTTCCTTTTGTCAATGTCTAGATGATATAAATACCCTGCCTGTGCAGGACTTGTCATTCCAAAATGGGATGAAAGTATCTTCCCCAATAGTAAGCATGTCTGACTCTTATAGCCTTGCTTCTGGAATAAGATGTCCTCTTGAGATTGCCCTGCACTACTGTAGAAAAACCTAGGCTCTATTTTCTCGTGTTGGTGACAATTGTAATGTCTTAGTTCAGCATTGTCCACAGGTCATTAAAACTACACTAATAATCAGATTCGTCTATGCTTCTTCAGTATTCTCTTTTATTTCTTGAATTATGAATATTTCTATATAGTTATTGCTTTCCTTATTCTTACACCAGATATTACCTGTTTATCCTCATTAAAATGCACATCCCAATGGCTAAAGATCATCATGCTGTTACTTTTTAGCTTTTTTCATTCCCATAGCAGCGTTAATATGAATTATTGTGATGTAGAGTTACTTTTATAGATAGATTTGCTATCTTTACTTTTTGGGGATGTAGTACATTTTGAATAAAACCCTTCTATGAAGCTGCTACACATGATTGATCAATGTTCTATGACCTATATAGGAAACATTTCTAATAGTAGAAATATCAGGGTTTGCATACTGTCGAACAGCAAGGATATATAATAAAAAACAGGAATTGCAGTAATTCTTCGTATGTCAATTTTTTCAGTGCTATTGTAACTTTGAATGGTCCCTAAACCAATAATTGTAAGTCAAGGATTACCTGTACTTTCCTTTTTCATTATCCCTTTTTTAAAAATTCTCCACTGTTTCACAATGTTGTATTACATTTGTGTGACCTTCATCTTTAAAATTAACAGAAAATTATGCAACTTCCTGTACTTCTGTGCTATCAAAATGATTTGGTTTAGATTTGGTTTTCTACTGTTCAGATATATTGGTGAATAGAATATAAAACAAGAACATGCTTAAAGCAGTCCTCAAAAAAAAATTATTTTGGATTAGAAATGCAAATGATGTGAGTTGAGCTTTTAACATATACCGTTAATTATCAAATGAGTTTCAGGACAGTATCACAGGTTGTGTAGGAAGGTTGTTGTTTTTTCTGCTTGCTTTTAGAATTTTTCTTTCACTCTTCCTTGAAGAATCCTCCTAGCTTGGAAATGTTTTTACATTACTTTACATACATTATATATTTGAGATCTTAATATAGAGATGCCAAAGTTTAAACTGTGAAGGCTATTCTAAAAATGTTATCTTTTAAAATAGCCAGCCTGTTCTTCATACGCTTTATCATTTTTTCCACAAATTTATATTGCGTGGGTATGGCTGAACAATTTAATATTTATTTCTCCCTGTGTGTACGTGTGCATGCAGGTGGATGCATAGTTTCGGCAAAGATGTTGAGATCAGAAAAAAGGTTACTTTCTGCCAGCTTTCCTTGCAGATGATTGTTACAAAAGCAGTGCTATACTATGGACTAAACTTTTCAGAAGGCCATTTGCAATGATCTCTGGGTTTTGTTTTGCAGATCTGACCAGCTTTTTGGCAGTTCTAGTGTATTCTTTTCTTGGGTTTCCCTATCTTACCTTTACTTGAACAGTTGCATTTACTTTCATTTCTTAACAATGTTTCTCATAGCTGAAAATGCTAGTACAGATAGTCCTCTACTTATGACCACAATTGAGCCAAAATTTATATTGTTACGTGAGATTTACCCCAATTTATGACCTCTCTTGCCATATTTGTTATGTGAATCACTGCAGGTGTAAATTAGGTTGTTAAAGTGAATCTAGCTTCCCCGTTGACTTTGCTTGTCAGAAAGTCACAAAGGTGATCATGTGACCATGAGGATGCTGCAATGGTCATAAGTATGAAAAATGGTCATAAATCACTTTTTAGTGCCATTGTAACTTTGTACGCTCAGTAAATGAACTGTACAGATAATCCTCAACTTATGACTAGCCATTTAACAACCAGTGGCAGTCATGCTTTGGAATGGGTGCTTTTCAGCCATTATAAAATGTTTCACTGCCCCATCACATGACTGCTTTTCAGGCACTTGGTAATCTGTTCACATTTATGACTGGTTACTCTGATCATTTGATCACCATTTGAAATTTTTTTTGCTAGCTTCCGCAGAAAACCAGCAGAAGTTTGCAAGGAGAGAGGACATTGGCTATAAGGTCCATTCACCTAGTACACCAAGATATTTCTCCTTCCTTTCATATGGTAGGGGAGGGAATCCTCCCACACACTGAAAAAATGGACCTCAAATCTGGTAAAAACACTGGTTCTTGTTTATTGTTTCACAGAATTCTTGTGACTGTTTTCCCCAGTGGGATGGGGGAGGGCCTCACTGTGCCCTATCCCCGGCGTTCTGCTTAATGACCTACACGGTTGCTTAACAACCAGAACTGGGAAGGACAGGATTGTGGTTGTTGAGCAAAAGTGGTCATTTAGCATCTAGCTCAGTGACCAGGATTTCAAGTCCAATTATAGTTGTATGTTGAGGACTACCTGTATGAAACATATCCCCTATTTTGTTAGTGTGAGTTACCTACATTTTCAAATGCTTTTACAACTGCTTAAGGAGCCCATGGTTGTTGTAATTAGAGCAATAATTAGTACTTTGGAGGATAGAAGAATCAAATTATTTGTTCATCTATGAAGTATTGTAGTTCTGATCGCTTATTTTGACCTTATTAACAGTTCAAAATTTTTAAAGAGCACTGGATCATCTATTGTAGGGTTCCAAATTTTTGTACCTGATACATTCCATTCTATTATTTTGGATCCTTATATAAATTTACATGAATATGAATATGAATACACACAAATGCATTCATATTTGCAGAATGATACTTGTGTTTTGATTTTTTATTACTTTTCATTTTATAACATACATCAACAACAATTTGGAGAAAGGTATAACAGAGCTGACAGAATCAGACCAGCAAGTTTTTTAACAGCAAACATATGCCCACTGTTATCAACTTGTCTACATTTATATAATTATCACAATTATATATTATGTTGTCCAATCACGTATCAGCTATTTATACATAACGTATAAGACAACAGCTCTCATTTGATATCCTTGCTGATTCCTTATTTGTTTATATCCTTCTCTCCTTCACCTTCAACATCTTCGTCTGATTTTTCCTTTCCCTTTTGTTCCTTCTCTTCCCCCTGTTTTCCTTTATTCCCTTCATCTTCCCCTTCTTGTTCTCCAATCTAATTTTGCAACATAATCTCTTGGCATACCATTAATCATATATACAATATGTATCATAATATTTAGGTATTGTACAGAACTAAGATATTCCAATTGAATGTTCTCGTATAAATATCCAAAATAGATTTTACACTTCCCCTATTTTCAACCTTACACTTTAAATACATTCCAATAATATGGAGGCCACCAAGCTTATATAAGTTCAATCCGTGTCTTTTCAATTTCTTAATAATAACAATTTACTTGTTTTTTGGCCTCTCTTTCTCTATTTTAAACTAATTTCTATAATATTTACCTGTTATCTATAACCTACTAATTATTAAAAGTAAAGTAAAGAAACCTATATATTTTCTTTAACTCAATATCTCTTATTCTAATTGACATATCTGGTTTTACAGACAGTATTTTCTGGGCACATTGTTAATCACACATTTCTTTCTACGTAATATTTATATAACATTGATTTCCATTTGGGATGTACATATAGGGGACATAACACAGTTTTTCTTATTTCTAATATTGCAACTTTGTGTATATTCCTTTTATACAGAGAACAAACCATTCATATCCTTAGTTCTATTTCCTCTTTTCCTTCTACGAAACATTTAAATGATATTAAATTACATTTAGTATGCACATATAGGGAACACATAACAGATTTTCTACTTTCCTTATTTTCACTCTTACCAATATATTTTACCAATATTTCATTTATATTCCTTATTTCCAATATTACAGCTTTACATGTATTTCATTCATACAAGGAACAGACCACTCATAGCATTAATTTCCATTACCTCTTTCCTTTCTACAAGATATTTATGTAGTATTTAACTTTTATTTGGAATATACATATAGAAAATACACAAGCAGATTTTCTACTTTCCTTATGTTCTCTATTGCTTTACCAATAATTCATTTATACTGAAAATGAAAAGCATATATACATATATTATTATTTTACCTATATTACTTCAACTTAATTCTATCATATCTCTTTATTCTCATTACTATATTATTCAATTTAATTATATCACATTCTATACATTTATTCTATTGCCTATATTATTCAATTTGATTCTATCACATTCTATGTACTCTATCTCAATTCTTATTTTTTATCCAATTCCTTGTATGAATACATGTTTCCCATCCATTTTTATGAATTGTGTCTTTCCATTCAGCCCATCATGCCCTCTTCTGTTCAAACCTTTCCAACATTCCCCCTACCCCTGCTGTTCTATACATTCTTTGATTTTATTTCCCTTATAGTAGATTTCTTCATTCCTTTGAAAGGGGCACTTTCTTTGCATTCTCTTCAGCCCATAGTTGATCTGTTTCGTCTTTTTAATACTTTTTTCCCCCTTATGTATCCTTGTCTTCTTCCTTATATTCCTTCTGGTTTTTTTCTTTTCTTTTTCCCCCAGCCATATTTCTTTTCCAGTTTGATTTAGTCTTTATTTCTCAGACAGTTTTCTGTTGAAGCATCTCCTTGCGCTCTCATTTCTTCCAATTTCCTATTTACTTGATCAAGTCCCTGCATAATTTCCTTTTGTAGTGTCCTCATAATTGCTCGCTTCTATCTCAGTTAGAAATATTATGTTCTCTCCACTAGATGTCACTCTTTCTTTTTTTCTCAATGGCTACACTGTTAAGAGTTTTCTCTTCCCAATTGAGCTAGCTTGCTGCTTTCCCAGTCACCAAGATAAACATATCTTTACTAAAAAAAATTCTCCTGATCCATAGTTATTTTTGAAAGATTTGTTTACTCACCCAATACAGTATCTTTGTATACTGCATTTAGTAAATTATTTTATAGTCTTTGCTTCTGTTCTTTTTCAGTCCTCAATTTTGCCTTAATGGTGTCTGCACAAACAGGCAAGCCTTTTTCCTGTCTTGTAATTAGGCTAAATTCCTTCGGCAGGGCTGTCACCACCTCGCCCATACTCTTGGATGGCCACCCTTCTTCCATCACCCCTCCAAGGCAATTTCTGATCCTCACAGGATCTCCAATAACAGGAAAAAAGAGGCTTCTGAAAGCGATCACAGCTTTAGACGTTTCATTTGGCAAGACCGGAACAGGAAACTCTACTTATGTTTATTGCTCTACAATATATCATAATCTGTTCACTTAAAGATTCATTGAAATATTCAATTTTACCTTTTTGAGAGGAGGCATGCCTTCAAGTCAGTCTCAACTCATGCTGATTTCCTTCTTCCTGGGGCTGATAGTGAGTGAGTGGCCCAAGGACATACAGTTTGTTTCATGTTGGTTCTCCCAGTTTCTAATCTAGTGCCTTAACTAGTAAGTCAAACTGACTCTCTCAGTTTGATTCAAGGTTACCTAAATCTTTGCACACAACTGATTATGATAACTATTAAATCTCTGCATTATACATTCAGGTGTATGTAAGAAAAGCTTTCAATGAGTCATTTGTATTTTAATTTTAAAATTTTTTGGTTTTCCTTTAAGAGAATATGTTTTTTTAAAGCAATTTTAAAAATAAGCAATAGAGTATCAAAAATTCTTTGTAATTGTTTTTAATAAACTATGCAGAACAGGAACACCTGTATTTAGGCACAATATAGATAGCATACAAAGAATAGTTTTGTTTCAATTTTTCCTTTATTGTAGACATAAAGGACTGCTTTTCACATTACTTTTCCTATTTTCTTTCTTCAGTACGCCATGCCCTTGATAGTAAACTCTTATGTGATCCTATGGCATTTTGCTCATAAGTGGAATTATGTTTTTATTTATTTTGAGAGATGTTCTGGTAGTGTCTTGGTGTAATTTGAAACTTTCTTTGGGACTAGTAAAATATAGTCCTTTATCTCAGAATGTGGTTAACCTTCAGTCCGTCTCTATGCATCATTTAGATATTTTGGAAAATGCTCCTCCCTGAACAATGATCTGAAAGTGTGATAATGTTGGTCTGGGCCAATAAGTACTGAATGACATTCATCCATTTATTTACTCCAGATCTCAGGGAGGAATTATAAAAATGTAAAAACACAAATTATTATACCAGTTACTGGAAAGAATAGGTGAGCTCCTAGCCACTGCAAAAAATATCATAATATACCTTTATTGTGATTCATTAGTTTTACAATGGCTAAAATATAGGGGTAACTAATAAGCAGTGCTTCAGATTTGAAGGCAAAGCATTTTTCTGAATGTGTAATCCTGAGAAAAGACATGCTTTGACATTTGCAGAAAGGTGTGACATATGAACTGCAATTCATTCTTAAGTACATTTTCACCTTTAGATCCAAAGCACTGCACAGCTTTAATAATTGGTTGTCTTGCCTTTAGGATAAAGAATAATATCTCCATCCCTCAAAGCACAATATTTTGAATGTTACTTTTCAAATTACCATTTTCGTATCTTAATTCTGGTATGGGCTATGAATACAAAATTAAATTTAATGTTAAATTCAGTATTATATTGAAGTATCTCTTACATAAATCTTTTTTTCTTTTCATTTTTAAACAGAAAGATGCCAGTCAACCTGCTGAATGCAAACAACAATAAGGAAATACCACTTCAGAGTGATATTTGAACAGCCTGTAACAATATTTGGATACCTGGCCTGCAGTTCAGGAAATTCCATTACTGCAGCACAATCTTATTAACAATGCTTAAACTAAATTGTTTTCAAATGCATGATTTTCACTAACTCTTTTCTTATTTTTGCTTAACTTGTACAGTGGCAACTTAATGCATTTGAGAAATATGAGGTTTAAATTAAAGCACACTCTACAGCCTTTGGTACAATTTAGCTCAACTGTCTCTCTAGGCTTTTCCATTAAATTAAAAAAATAATTTGCCATCTTGAAAAACTTACCCTCAATGCAAGGTAAGTTTTTGTCAAAATACTATGGAATAGGAATATTTAGACTATATTAAATTAATAAAATATAGTAAAACAACTAAAGCAATATGCCTTCTGGTAGATCTTTTCCCTTTAAAATAAATTTCATGTAACCATTCAGACTAGTGCTACAGAGTACCTTAAAACATTGTCATTTCCAGTCATTTTAAACTGAAAATAACATTTCCTTCATCTGCAGTGGTTGAGAGATATTTAGTTGTTCACCTTATTTATTCATTTTTGTAAGTACTTTGATGAACTAGTACTTTTAATGGTTTTAAAATACTTGAAGAAAATCCTGTTTATAAACTATGAGTACTTGTATGTGGAAAATTCATACTTTACTCAAAAAAATAATTGCTTCTCAGACATTTCAAAACAACAAGCCAGATGTGGGCTCCCTAGGCTGAGAAAGTTGCAGCACTTAAGTATATATCCCTGGTTTGCCTTAGTTGTACTCAGCACTGTTCAGACATTCTTAAATCCAAAGGTTTGGAACCTGGACATAAGCTGCAACTTTATGTGCTTGTTCTCAACAGTTGAGTACAACTTCACTTTTAATCTTCCTTCAACTGTAAGAACAGACCAGAGTTTGATGTAATAGTTAAACTGGCTTGCTGTAATTTATATTTGACTTTTAAACCAAGTGCAGATGGTCTTGGTGATGGTTTAGCTGTCAGGTGCAAATTACAGCATTAGAATTCAGAGAACATAGCGAAGTATGACTACCACTAAACAAAAAAAAAAGTGAAACTGCATACGAACGTAGAAAATAATGTTCTGGATAAATTGGAGGATGATCCAAGTTGGGCCTGTGAAAGTTATATAATATAATTGGGAAAATATAAATACATCCTGGGTGTATAGTTCTGATGTTTATCTGCAATATCAAGTCACTCCATTTCACATTTCCATGTTTTTTAAAGCTCCAGAATCCTTCAGAAGAATATTCAGAATACAGTTCACCTTTCTTAAACATACAATGCCAGCTTATGGCAACACTTCATTACCAATTGTATGAATGCTGTTACCAGGCATGTAGAGAGTGCTCCAGCCTTATCTTATACATTTGTAACTTAATACAGTGTTTTCAATTTGTACAGAATAGTTAGAATATTCTATTAAAGTTGTGAAACATGAAGCATATTGTTCTGATAGTTTCTCTAATGATACATTACATTTTCTTGTCGCAGTCATCTATGTTTGACAGTTAGAAAGAGCAACTAATCACATGGAGATCAGCAGATTAGCTGCTGAGATTTCAGTTGTAAACTTCCCTAATATAAGGTAGCTTATTTTGGTTGTGGGACTCAGTTGAGTAACTTATTTTTAGGATGGTATTTCTCAGCCTTGGCAACTTTAAGATGTATGAGTTTTATTCTAGAAGTTAAATCTTAAATTTACCAGGGTTAAGAAACACTGCTATGGGAAATAGATTTGAAAAAATGGTAGAATTCAACAGAAATCATGGCTGTGCTGGGCAATTTAAACAAAAAAGCAAGTAAAGGAACAATACTTTTATTAAAAACAAACTAGGGTTGCAAAACAAAGCACATTATGAATTCCACACACATTAAGCAAAAGAGAACTAGTAAAATAGAAGGAGGAAACTTGTAAAATAGGGGGGAAAGGGCAAAGCTGGAGATTTTGATGCAGCCCTAATTTTGTAATACTGTACCTTAAAATAATTCTTGTATACTATATGTGCAGCTGTGAAGAAATGCCTGCAGATCAAAAATGAGTATCTCTATTCACCTCAACTGTGCATTTTTACGTTATTGGAATCATTGGAAGGCAATTAATAGTTGATGGGAAGAGAGGAGATTCTATCCATCTTCATAAGTAAGAACGAAAATAGTTATTCGAAGTGTAGTCAGTCATCCAGTCTTTAGGTTCAGATATACAAGCAATTCTTAACCATTTCATTAGGAGTTCTACTGAAAGGCAGATCTAACCCTGAAGGAGGAAAAAATCAAACCAAAACCATATTTACGAATATCAGTAAACTTCCAGGAAGAAAATAATTCAGCTAGTTTTGCATTTTGATGAGAAACAGTAAATTCTTTAGTAACCATGTTCTGTATCTTTATTAGAATGATTGAGTTTCTTCTTTCTCATTCTTGTGTAAATAAGAGCAAATAATACTGCTTTTTAATTCCTTTTTCTCAGTAAACCTGTATGTGGCAAACTTGATATTAATAACAAGATAGTAAATAGATTCCAGAATACTCAAAGGTAGAGATGAAATGCAAATGTACAACTTTGGCTTGGCTTTAATTATCTCAAAATTCAGTGGTTTATGTACTTCTTGGCTGCTAATTTTCATTGTTCAGTTATGACAGTTTTATTTTCAAATTGAAGTGTTTGTGGCTGGATTATAGCCCCCCCCCAGTTATATGCAAGTTTGTGTGGTTTGTTAAAGTTAACAATGAAAATTGTCTCTAGGCATCATGGGATTGTATTATGGCTGCTCAGTCTGAATTACTATTAAGTTAAATAGCACTTGGACACTCCCTTTTCAGTGGTTACTGGCTACATTGTCCTTTCAGGTTTATTGGCTATATAAATACCTACAACAGCAGGAGAGACTGTCCTGTGATCTTCCCAAATAAATTCTGTGTATGTTGTTGGACTAGATGGAACCTTTTATAAAAGCTGTCAAGATAATAATACAGAAAAAGTACCAAAATCTAAAATGGGAGGGGGAGAAATCAGGTAATAACAAAAATCTAAAAATGATGAATCTAGATTAATAATTGGCTCCTCATACTTTGCCAGTTAACTATTTTTAGTAGAGTTTATAAAGTATAGCATACCCAGTATATAGCTGTTTGTAAAGACTTGAATAAACATGTTTATATAAATTATAGGAAAACTTCCAGTGGAACCAAATATAGTACTGAGTTTGAGACGATAATTCTTAAGAGCTCCATGTATCTATCTATTGGAAAATCCTCCACATAACTTTAAAAAAAGTAACATACATGCCTACAAACTTGATCATAATCCTATATTTTGATTCTCATTATATTAATACAGACACAGCAGGAAGCAGATGGAAGGTTCTTTATATCTATTCATTTAGGACAAACTCCAAGCCTAGTTGACATGTCATATCAAAATGCTTACTTTTTGCTTATTTGCTCACCCACCCTAAAGAGTGGTTTACCCAACCATAATAAACTTTGCATTTCACATAATTACAGGAGCCCCATTGATGCAATATCTTTCCACTCCCAACACTTACGGATTAAAAAACAGCCCATCTAAAGTTGTTCTTAAAAAAAACCTTTCTTGGAAAAGTAGAAATAATTCTCCCAAATATTGGGGGCAGGGGGATTTCATATGCTTTGCTCTAGCAAATCTGGGCCAATAGAGCAAAAATGGCTGAAGTTTCAAAGCAGTGGTCAAAGAATGCAAAGTCTTTTATAGGCTGGACTGCATTTTTCAATATTGGTTTGTCTCAAAACCAGCTGAAACTAGTGGGAGTTGAATTCCATATAAAGTCAAGTTGGGGCAAAGTCCTTTTATTTAAAAAATGAAGCTTAGATTATGGTTATTGTATTTAAATATGCAAAGTCATAAATATCTGTATAGATGGCTTTGAAAATAAAAAATTGCCAAAATTAGAGAAGCTATAAATTAGGCAAGCAAGGAGAATAGTACTCATGTCCTTCATCACTGTGTACAGGATAACAATGGGCTGAATGCTGCTAGGTTTGTGCATAACTAATATGCTTCTCTTCCTGTAATTAAGCCCAAGCTTTTCAAAAAAATTTTTGCTCCTTTCTGGAAGTGAAACAGGAAGTGCCATACTATTCTCAGTTACCCTGGGAAATAGCAATTTTTCAGATAATGCCAAACAGATATTCATTCATCAGTGGAAAACGTATTGTGCTTAGTCTGGTCTAATAGGAATGGAAATTTTTTCTAATTGTTTTGGTTGCTACTTTGCAAAAATAATGCAGAATTCCTTCTATTAATTTCCTGGAAAATACCACTTTCCAATGCACACTGTTGTGAACCAGGTTTGCTCTATACCTTAATGACTATCTTGAATGTTTAAACATTGAATAGTTTATCATAGCATGGATATGGAACTTGTAGCTTTCTAGAGTTGTTGAATTATAGCACTTAGCGGTTCTGATCACTCCAGTCAGTGTTGAGCAATTCTGGGAACAGTGATTCAGGAACATCTTGAAGCCAACATTCTCTTTCCTTGGGTGACCTGTGGTAATTACCTGACTCAACTACTGTTAAGGAGTGCATCAGTATCTAAAGTTAGCCAGGAAAACTGAGAATATTAGTTTATTAAACTAATTATAACAAATATTGAGCAAATTGAGAAGCAGTTATCTCTCTGAGGAAGCAGAGGTGGAAACAAGAAAAGTAGCATGTGCTTTTTATACAACTTTCCCCAACCAGTTGTATTGGTATGCAACTTCTAGAAATTCCAGACACGGACACCCCCCCCCCAAAAAAATTTCTGTTAGAAATTTTTTAATAAAACTTTACCCTAATAAGACTCCATTGAATATAAGATGCACCATGAATACAGAGACACCAACATACGAAAAAACATGTCTTATAATCGATGTAATACAGTAATTACTAATCAACAATTCATGTATATTACTTTTTCCAAATTTTTCTTGATTCATCTGTGGACCCCCCTGGCAACTTGCTACAAACTCCAAGAGGTCCATGGGCCCCAGGTTTAAAAACCTCTGCACTAGGGGAATAGTAGTTCATTTGTCTAACAGTTCTGAAATTGACCTAATAAGGAAAAGGCTGCTCTAACTATATTACTCTGGAAGTACAATATGGCACACAGCGAACTGAATAGCGGGAAGAACTGATCCAGACAATGTTAAATTACTTTGCACAAGGTATTTTAACTGGTAAAATGAATTTTGGCAATGGAAACTCATAGGTTTTATGGTAGCTGCAACCACTTACAAAGCTTAATGGAAGATGCATGATGTGATTTTTCTCAAATTTATTTGCTAGTCTCATGCAAAATGAAAGATAAGTAACATTTCTACACAGTCCAGTGTTGTGACTAGATTTTTCTTTACCTTTTTTGGTTTTCCTACAATTCTCCACAGATCAGGTCCGTATGAGACAGGATGCAAGAATTACCTTGTAGAGCTTTGTTAACTCACTAACAAATAAGGGAGTGAAGTTTTAAAGATTTGGCCTTTTCCAAACAACACTAATGAAAAAAATACCGTATTTTTTGCACCATAAGACATGCTTTCCCCCCCCCCAAAAAAGGGGGGGGAAGTGTCGGCGTCCTATGGAGCGAATACTCCCCAAAAGCATGGGAGATCGCT
>JANHFO010001222.1:147166-160438 GCA_032468095.1 Pareas carinatus | reverse complement strand
GTGGGATGGCTTAGGAGGGCAGGGGGAGGCCAGGGGGCTGGCAGGGGGGCATTGGAAGGCCAAGGGGGTGTCTAAAATTTGGACGATGTGCCGAAAGCTCAGGTCGCCCCACGGGAGAGCACGGAACTCACCCCACCCCGCAGGAGGGCCCCTAGCTCCCCCCACTCTGCAGGAGAACTCAGAGCTCGCCCTGCAAATCGATCTCTGGGCACCTGTGGGCTGAATTATGGGCCTCTGAGCACCCATGGGTGCTCAGAGATTGATCCGAAGGGCACCTGAAGGCCTGTAATTTGACCCATGGGCCAGTCTCCAGGCCTCCAGGCACCCTGCAGATCGATGTCTGGGCACCCACGGGGTGCCTGGAGGTCCGTAATTCGGCCTGTGGGGTGCCTGGAGGCTCGTAATTCACCCCACGGGTGCATGGATATCGACCCGCAGGGTGCCTGGAGGCACACAGATTGATCCGTGCAGCAGCAGGGCTCAGAGCTTGGCCGAGCCAGCGTGCAAGTGAGGAGTGGAGCCAGAGCAGACTCTCTCTCTCTCTGCGTCATTCTGTCTCTTTCTGTCTGTCTTTATCTCTCATTCTTTCTCTTTCTCTCACTCTGTGGCTCATTCTCTTTCTCTATCTCTTTCTCTCATTCTCTCTTTGTCTCTCATTCTCTTTCTCTTGATCTCTATTTGTTATAATTTTGGTCATAATTAAATAAACTTTTTAAATTTGGTTATATTAAATAGATGCCTTTTATATTAATAAAATGGAAGTTATCTGACCATTATCTTACAAATGTTTGTACCTTTTTAAAAAAAAATCATATTGGTGGGCCTCGGGATTTTAAATTGTGAATTTGGTGGTCCCTGAGATCAAAAAGGTTGGTGACCACTGTGCTATTCCGAATAATACTATTAATACGGCGTGGGGGTGGGGGGCATTGAGGATTGGTTTGTAGCATCAAGGGGGCAGTGGAATGAAAAAGTTTGCGAACCACTGGCTTATGCTCTTGGAGAAAAAATATCTCAGTTCTATGATTTCAGATCCTATAGAAATCAAATTACAGAGGTGACACTATTTGACAGGTAAATGCAATATGATGTGTCAGATTTGTCAACGTTCTTAAAAACTTTATAATTAGTCACTATAAGTGCAAATTAATGAAAAACTAGAAAATAGAGCCATTGTAGCAGGCATGTGAGAGTTCCAGAAGATATTATTCCAAGTATGATGTATTTTCTATAGGGTGCTTTTCATTTTTCTAACATCTTTGTGAAGGATTACCATGTGCTTTGGAATTAATCTGGAACAGATTATTGATATCTTCTTCTTTTATCCAAGATAACACCAAGAGGTTGCAATCCTCTCTACATTTACCATAGTTCTTTCTTCTGAACGGTAAACCATATTAAAATTATTTCAGAGCAATCACATTGCTATAATAACATTGATACCTAAACTTCCCAAATCTTGTTATTTTACATTATCTGTATGCTGGCCTTTGACTGTATACTTTGGACAATGCTGGCTCCCTCCACTAAGAAATGGAGATGAGCAGTGTCCCCTAGAATCGAACATGACTGGACAGGGAAAACCTTTACCTTTTTTTAAAACGATGTATTATTTTTCCTAAGTTATTTTGTCCTCTCCCACGGATCTTTTTTCCACTTTGGACTACAATTAGAGTATCTCCAAGGTCACCAGAGGAATCACTTATTTAGTTAGATCAGCCATGTTTATATTATCATTATTTTGGAGTGGGATATAAGTATCATTCATTTTCATATGCATACCAATTAAGAAAGATGTGAGAAGTAATGGAATATATTTCCTTCTTCAAAATAATACTTAGTTAATATTAATTTTGATTAATGTGCACTTATGAAATCTCAGTTGAAAACATTATGCTTTAAATTAACAGATGGCTAGAAGATTGAATAATAAGAAATAGAAGTGTCTGAGGAAAGAAAGAAAGAAAGAATTGGAAAACTATGCATTTTTATGTATTAGAGAGGGCATGAAAGTTTTTCTAGCTTATAGAAGAAAAACTGCTTTTTAATTACCATATTTCAGTAATGCAGCTGTGTTTTATATAACCTCCTTTTATCAGACAATTGAGAACAAAGCATACAATTAAGATTTCTGGTAATTTTCTGAAGTGCTGTGGAGTTTAGAAAACAGTGGATTGTGATGACCCACTTAACTGGCACCCCTAATGACTGTTATTCTGGGCTCAATTATGGTCACAAGTCAGGAACTACCTATAGCCAATCTCTAATAACAAACCTAAGGTATTTAGTTGTAAATCACTAAATTAACACAAAACTCAAAGCTTTCTGGATAAAAAATAGGCACAAGAGCTTACTTTTGCAAGTATCTGGAAAGACAAATGTCAGGCTCAGGGAAATCCAAGAACAGTCTGTGTGCAGTCCAAGGTTTCAGGTAATCTCACAAATGTATACTGACAAAGTTGCAGATAGAAAATTTAAATGTTATTTGTCACAACAACTCAGGCGTATAACCATGATTACCAGCTTGAATTCAATGGCTGAGTCACCGACTGAGTCACACTTTTTCTTTCAAGTTGTCTTCTGCTCGTCTTCCTATTCCCCCCCATCCTGCTATATTAACCTTTCTTTTGATTTCTTGTTTTTGTTTTAATGTTTTAAACAATATATAAACTGACCCAGAGTTGATGGGAGTTGAGTGGCATATAAATTGCTAGCTCACCATTAAAATATTTATATTATTATTGTGTATTCCTATTTTGGGAATCAATGAGAGTTCTGTGATTGCAGCAGGTTATTTTAAAAAGAATACTTGGACTTAAAAAAAACCTCCTAGGCTACAAATTATTTTTATCTATGCATTCCACAAATAATATTAAACATTTTATGTATATCAGTCTAGCCTGATACTCTGTTAGGAAGTTATAGATCTATTAGGAATTCAACTCATAAATTCTATCCAACCCAATGAGTTGATGTCCTAATACAGCCGGAGATGATTGAAGAAGACTTATATATGGCATTAGTCCTGAATAAATATATTTTAAATAAAGCATCTTATTTGCCCTCTTGCATTTACTTCTTGTTCCCATACATCAAGAGAGCAATTTCCTAGCTTAATGCATTCAAAATAAGATGAATATTTTAAATCTCATTGTTGATCTGTTTGGAATGGTTTCACACTCTTATAAAGTGATGTAGTGAATGTAGCAGGCCCCTAAACATGTTAGCACAATATTAAAAGGAAAAGAATAATGGTAAAGGACATTTTGATTAATATTGCTTCATTTTCAGTATAAGCATTACTTTGATTTTCAAAAAAAATTGGTAGCAATGATGCAGAAATATCTTTCCTGAAACCTGCATTTTATAGAGATCCAGTTAGCTATTTTTGAGGCCCACATTAGTTATACAACTTACATTAGATTTTTGCCTAAGCATTGTGGCTAAACATAAAGAGATAGCCATTAGGAAATACTCCCCACTTCTGTAACATTAGGAACTCCTCAATCTGTGATGAATTGTCTCACCCCTGTGGGATTGGCCCATTCTACCTGTGTCAGAAGGGGCATGTGGCAGATCTGGTCACTCGAGGAATTCTGGGTGGCAAGGTTCAGGAGAAGAGCTTTTCTGGTGTGGCTTCTGCCCACTGGAACATAATGCTCTTTGAGGTGAGATGTGAGTGTACACTCACCTATTTGTGAAGGAATCAGGTCCAGTCATTTGGATGATCAAAAGATGTCTGATCCTTTTCAGGGCATTTATTCAAAATTACAGGCTTCACAACAAAAAAGGCAAAAGTAGCAACAGTGTTTCTATTGGTTAAGGCTTAGGTCATCTTCCCTATAGATCCATCCCCCAATTCCCCTTTTGAGACCTCCTCAGAGCACATCCCCCAAAAGGTAGCTTTCTACTCACTTCGGTGATAAGCACGAGGTCATATGAGCCAAAATAATGAGAATGTTTTGAGAACCAAAAGTTACCACAGATAACAAGGTAGGCCTGTGGAAGTATTACCATGACGACTCACCGATGTAGTTTGCTACAATCAGTAAACTCTGCATGACCCTTCCTCCAGCCCAGCCACCTGGATAGTTCTTTGAGTTCTACACATTTGGCCTTCTGAAAGGGTCTGAAGACCTTGCTCTGACAATTGGCCTGGGGACCTGATGGGGTTGTGTCATTCTGGAGGTGGCTAATGAATTAGATAAGACTTCATCCTCCCCATGTACATCTTGCACCTTTTCTCCCCATCCTTCCAATTTTAACCAAACTCGAAGTTACTGTTTTTGATTTTTATATTGATGCTTTATCGAGTGTAAGCCACCTAGAATTGACTCCAGGCAAGATGGGCAGCATATAAATTTAATGAATAAAAATAAATAAAAATTGTAGAGTGCAGTTTGGACAACCGAAAACCTTTAATCTTTTTAGTCTCTGCCTAATTTGGTAGCTTTTTTCCCTTTCCCACTTTTTTCTTTATTTTCTTCTTCTAGTCTATTAGACTGTGATAGTTGTTACCTTTGAATTAATCAAAAGAGAAAGAGTGAATAACTCTTAGCATAACAACTCATGGAAGACACAAGATTAGTTCAGTAAAATATTCTACTTTCTCCAGAATACAATTAGAATAGGCTAGAAACTCTGATAAATAAGATTGTGTGAAATTACCTGAATTGTTGTAATTTATTCATTTGTCTATCAAGCGTCATACTGAATGTTTCATTTATAGATGTGACATAAATATTATGACTGTAGGGATCATGAAATTGATTGGACCAGGTGCTTCAGATCTCACAGAAATGTAACATTTCCTTGCTATTTATTCAACAGCCTGATCTTTTTTAAAGAGCCTTCATTGTGAAGGTAAAAAAAGATATAGCTACTTCAAGAATTAAAAAGAGTTGACTCCTTAAAGTAGCCTCTTAACCAACATTCACACACATCACATCACATCACTAAGACCTGCAAGAAAAGAGGAAAATGATTGAGAATGGTGAGCTGTATACAATCTTTGGGTCACAGATTTGCAATCCTAATCTAAATAAAGTATTCCAGCTCTTATTTTAATTTAGGTTTGCATGTATGCAATCCAAATTAAAACTAAGCCTCATATTTTTATCTTTGGAGAAAGTAAGAAAAGATAAAAAATGGGAAATTAGTAACTTAATTACATGTTTGTTATTATACTGATACTGTCAGATTTCAATTACTTGAAATCCACTTACAAAGGATTAGAGAACAGAGTATAGATAAAAGAACTACAGTATGGGCCTATCTGATTCTTGATTTTCTATAATCCTGGCTTAGAAACTATCACATGTACAGGTAGTCCTTGACTTAACAACCTTTTGTTCAATGACCAAAGTTATAACGGCACTAAAAAAATGGACTTATGGCCATTTTTCACACTTACGACCATCTACAGTGTCCTGAGGTGATGTGATCGTCTTTTCCGACCTTCTGACAAGCAAAGTCAGTGGGGAATCCAGATTCACTTTACAACTATATTACCAATTTAACAACTCCAGTGATTCCCTTAACTATGGCAAGAAAGGTCATAAAATGGAGCAAAACTCATTTAACAACTGTCTCACTTAGCAACAGAAATTTGGACTCTATTATGATTGTAAGTGAAGGACTCCTTGTAGTTGAATTGTCTCATGAATGTCAGTCAGCATGATTTGTGGATTTGAGCTGTAGTCTAATACAGCGATCGCCAACCTGCGGGCCAGGGCCCAACACTGGGCTGTGAGAAAATTTTGATGGTCCGCAGGAAAATCTGGAGATTTGAATTTTTTGGTATAGTTGTATGGTTCCTCTGTGTGTGTGTGTGTGTGTGTCTGTCTGTCTGTCTGTATGTGTGTATGTCTGTCTCTTTCTGTCTCTGTGCCTCTCTCAAGCAGGAACAAATATCACATTAAAATGTGTAATACTTAAAGAAACCTCAATTATTTTGTAATAACTAAACTAACTTTTATAATTTTGCTACAATTAAACAACCTTTAAAGATTTTTTTTATTAAATAAGCTTTTAAAAATTTTGTTATATTAAATAGGTGCCTTTTATATTAATAAAATGAAAGTTTTCTGATCATTATTTTACAAATGTATGTATCTTTTAGAAAAATTCATATCAATGGTCTGTGCGATTTAAAATTATGGATTTAGTGGTCCCTGAGGTTCAAAAGGTTGGCGACCACTGGTCTAATATACCTGGAGGGAATCTTGTTGGTGATATAAGACATCCATTGTATAAGAAAGCAGGACTATTCATTATACAAACATGAAATGATTTAGTATACGAGATATAAAAATTATTTTCATAGAAACTGTAAAAATATTATTTTCATACATGGCAGATATATTTTCAACACTTTAATTAAAATGTGGAATAGCTGCTGGGGCCCAGGTAGCAGAACTTCTAAAGACAGTGCATGCATCTGAAACATATCATTTAGAATTGTGTACTGTATGCTCAATATTAATCTGTCTCCTGAAATAAATGGGCGATGGATTCCTGTACCAAAAATATCCTACAGGCACTTTTATGATTATGCATCTAAGGTAAATCAGCACAACTGACTTCCATGAAGTTAAATCAGTCTATTGGCTAGGTATAAATTTAATAAAATTCTGGAGCTTGACAATGCTTAACTTCTTTAAGAAGTAAAATTTGGATGTTCCAAAAGAACAGCAAAATCTTCTAGCCTGTTTTTACTGAATTTTATTTATTACATACTAGGGGATTGGCTTCATATGCTAAACTAATGTTGGGCCTTTGGTTTGAGCCTAATGTTGGATGAAAATGCTTTCTTCTGCTCCACAAAAACTCTCTTCGGTCAATTCTGCAAAACTCCTATTTTACAGCTTTACATTTGCTATAAAGTTATTAAAATCATATACTGACAAATGGAATAAAAGTTGAATAGAACTGATAGGTTGACATTTTCAAACAAAGTCCAGTCACAGAATTAAGAAAGTTTGCTGTTAGCCCTACAATGACAGATTGTAGAAGGATCCATCCATACAATTTCATTTTGTGGTAAGCAATGACATGGAAAGTGAAGAATACAATATGATGAGCAAAAGAATTATTGATGGAGATAAAAGGAAATCTAATCAAATAGTGTACACCAATAAATTCAATAACCTTTCCCCAACTTTTCTTTCTTTACAAATCATTCTTCTACCATATCCATACACAGCTTCATACACTGACTTTTGTTCTTTAAACTTATTTTTGAGGAATTTAGCAACTCAATTTTGGTCTTTCTCTTCCTTCATTTATTTCAGTACTTCATGCAACTTTTGGTTTTCCTGATAAACCAAACTTTCATTTCCATATGACAAAATAAATAGAAGCACACTTATACACAGACATTTAGCAATTTGTACAATATTTCTTTGCGGTAGACCACATACTATTACCAGCATTTGGGTATCTTTCTCCATTTTTCTGTCTTTAGTGAAGATTCTACAGAGATGCAAAATTAATTTACTTGCTCTAATGTCACCTTTCATATCTTACAGGCTTTCACTTCACAGATATTCATTCCTCTGCAAATTGTATTTAATGGTGAAACCAGCACAAGACCTGTTTCAACACAACCTAATATGGATTTGATGAGACATTTCTGAAAAAGGAAAAAACCCTTCTGTATGATCTTTAATGAACTCTTGCAAATTTGACCACAGATCCTTGACCTGACTGTGAACAATTTTAAAACATGATAACAAGCACTTTGTCAAATGTTACTAACCATAATAGCATCAGTACTTTAAGTATGATCATTTCTTTGCAGCAGCTTACAGAAACTATGTGCAACTGTGATTAAAGAAGCCAGAAAGAGGATGCATGGATGGTTAAGATTATATTCCAGCTTGAAGGCATTGTCTGCACTTATTATATTTTTACAGCTGCTGACCTTGTCCTTGGTGCTAGCCGTTCCCTCCCCCTTCCTGGCTAACTCCCTTTCTTGCTGTTTCAGGCATTGTCTTGAAGAATAACTAAGGTGTGATAGATTATTCCTGACAGCTGACCCTAGCAGTACATCTGATAGGCTTTGTGCATTGGCTTTTCTAATGTCATAGAGACAGTAATAGAATGAAATGGCCGTGCAATTGAATCTGTGACACACTCTCAAAGGGACAACAGGTCTGTAAATTTCACAGCACTGTTTTAACACAGCAAGCTCTGTGGTATCATTACATGCTAGAAATAGCCTCACTTCTTCGTCAGCCTGGGACCAAAAATTTGAAGACTGTTTACAAGGACTTTGGAAAAATGCCGTGTTTATCCATTCTACAGCTTAATTGTAGATTTAACTTCTTAATGAATTGCTTCTTCTTCCTGTCATGTCTTTAAAACCAAATTACAAAGGAAATCTTTTTATGCTGGCATATTAAGCTAATTTGGATACAAGATGCGTCTTGCGTAACTAACAAAGTATGTACTGAATGCTATTATTTTCTGTCCTCCCCTCCTTTGCCTGATGTATTTGTAAATTTTTCTAGATGGACTTGGAAAATATTTTTACACCGTCTATTCTGTTATTACAATCTATAGGGTAAAATTGCTTAATTTTGGTTAGATTAGGCTGTTATTAAAACTAATAATTTGCAAAAGTCAACTACAGAATTAAAAATAACTACAAAATTATATTTAATAGGGAGAATAATGGTCAAACTCTTGCATAATTACAGCCAAAGCAAATAAAAATCCAAAGGAGACTATTGAACAAAATGAATTCTACCCATTTTGTTAAGCTACTGACTACACTTAAATATGGCATGCAGTGGAAGGCTGCCTTCAGCTGTGGTGCCTTGCCCTAAACTGTTTATAACTGAATAAAAGGAATATATCTTAAAGGCATATAGAAAGACATGGGCCATTTAAGCTGTAGATTGACGCAGTTATATTTTAATTACATATAATTTCTCAAACTTACCCTAAATTTATGTTTTATTACTTACAGTATTGAATTTATAGTCAGAAGAAAAATGGCATTTTGATGAGTAAGCTAAAAACAGGAGTCACAGTATATGCAGTTATATGGAGATTCAGAAATATTGGGGGACTTTAAGCAGAGCAGCAGATGGAATTGGGCTTTGAATGAGCAATTTGAAGGTGTGAAGGTGAAAAGGCTATAGGTGTGTATTTCCATCACTATGCTCACATGAGAACACCTTATATTCACTAGGCCAACAGTTCCACGCAAAACACTATAGGTGTCTGTTCCCATTACTCTGCTCACAAGAATGCTCCTTGTTGGTATTTTTCCGGAAGGTAGTTCTGAATCAGATGTGGGCATTTTATGTCCTCGATCTGGCCCATGGTTTTGGTGGTATAGTATTGGTGGCAAGGGTGGGTTGGTATCAGCAGGAAGCAAGGTGTCAGCAGAAGGGGCAGGGCATTGGTGCAATATTGGCTTTGGGGGCAGGGCAATGACAGCCCTCCACAACACTCCCAATTTCTCATGTGGCCCCTTTAAAAAATTAATTGCTCACCCCTGTACTAAATGAACAGTAATATAGAAATGGGAGGCCTATCATGGGTTTTTTTGTTGCTGTTTTCTTTGGAACTGAAAGGGAGGCAAATATTACAGGAGTTTTGTAGCAATATGTGCTCAAATATTTCAAGACTGAAAATAAGAAACGGCTTTTGAGATCTACAATGGTCAATAATTATTGACCGTTCTGGTAAGAATTTCAGCTGAAAATGGTACTGTTCACTTTGTGAATTCTAAGTCACATTCTGGCTCTGCAGATAGCAGTATTTGTGAAACAAAAAGCAAAGAAAAGAGCATTTCAGAAATTCTGCCAAGAGTAGTGTCTTTCTCAATAGAAAAAGAATTTTAAGTTTTATAACTACAAGGGGTATTTAGATTCTGCTTTTTAATTTTTAGTTCTGACTCCTGTAGGTGTCTCATAGAATATCTAAATGCAACACTATAAGTTGCAGGAATCCACCTGTAATATTATTCTAGAACTGTATGTATTTTTGGGCCTCCAAATGTGATGCTGAATCAATTGTTCAAAGTCCTTAAAGCAGTTCTGGTCAGAAAGCAAAAGATAAATCAAAAGACAGAATATAAAGTACAATAAAAATACTGCCCTTCTTTATGTGATAGTAGATGTCGACCCAGTTTGTAGATTATAGGCAGAACCAGTGAAAGAAGAAATCGAGTTTCTAATATCTGTAACCGGTTTCTTACTGCAAGAACTAGGAACAGCAGATAGGGATAGAATAAGAATAAGAATAAAATAATCTTATAATTATATATATACTCCTGGAAATTGACTACAGCTGAAAGTAAAAGCTCAGGGAGAAAATGTCACACATTCTTTTCAAATTTTACTTATAGAATGGGGAGAGGGAAAATTCTCACATTAATATGCAGAGCAATTTGAAGCTATAAATTATATTTGCAAGGCCAAAGAAATAAATTTGCTTTTGCTTTATCTATGGTTTGGATAAAAGGTGTCACAATTAAAGACATTCAAGGTGCGCTAAATATGAAATGATTTTATACGAAAGCAGATTCCAGTTAAATCTGGCTTCTACTATTAGTCAAAGTTTAATGGTCACTTAGCAGAACATGGTGACCTTGACGTCCAAAAAGAACATCACAGCAAGCCAAAGACCAACAGTTTCATCCATTGACCAAAGAAAGAATTCAATCACAATACTCAATTTCCTTCTGCATGTTAGCAGGAAGACTACTGGTATTATTAAATTCAAGGATTACTATGGCTATACTGTATGAAGATTTTTGTGTGTGTTTTAGTACATTCTATTGCAAACCGCCTTTTGATTAAAATGTACATATACAGTCTTCAGGGCCTTACAAAAGAGTAAAAGTAGGGGGCAATCTAATTTCTAAAGGGATGATATTCCAAAGGGAGGGAGCCACAACAGAGAAGGCCCTTCTTCTGGGACCCGCCAGATGTACCTCCTTATGGGAAGGAACCAGCAACATTCCTTACTTTCAGCTCTAGTGGGTCAGGTAGATGTGACTGGTGAAAGATGGTTCCTGACCATCTATTAATAAATATTAAAAGCAAAGTGATAGTGATATGATAAATGTGAATTCTTTTTGATGGATGTAGGATTTAAAATTTCTATAGGGTTAAGTACTACAGCAGTTTCTTAAAATGCAAAAAAATGTGAAATTATATATACCCTGGCACCACAGGGCTTTCAATATATACAGGTAAAACATTTCTATTTTTGTCTCCAACCTAATAGTGTACGGTAGTGGCCTTCAACCTTTTGCGCATCAGGACCGATTCTATAGAAAAGGGTTTTTCCACAGGCCAGAGGGGGTGTGGTTTTTCATGTTGCCTGCATCTTGTGTATGGGGCTTGGCTTGTGTGTGTGGCCCGGTTGCTGGCATGCCATGGCCTAGTGCCGGTCCACGGACCAGGGGTTTGGGGCCCTTGGTGTACAGGGCTTTTTGGAAAGAAAGTGATTGCATTTACATGATTCCTTCTAAAAGAGCTCCCAATAAATGCTTGTATTATCAGCATGAGTAATTGTGACAACTACTCTGACAGATTCTGTGTTTATAAAGGAAGCATATTATTCACGGTACCAAGGTTTTCAGTTTGTGATTTTTTCCCCAAGCTATACTGAAAGTCAAGAAAGCTGCACAAGAATATTGATATTTATATTTCTTAATGCTACACTTAATGTATGGATGATGCAGGATCCTAAGGCATCTCTCCACAATTTAGTGACTTTAAATGGTACTGGCTGTATAGCTCTTGATAAGAGTATTTTTTGAAAAAGAATTGCCTGTCAGAATATTTCCACATTGCCAATTAATTCCACTCCCATCTCTTACAAAGTACTTTGAATTTGACTTGCAGTTGTCTTCCTGTCTAATGACCTCAAAATACAGAGAACATGCAAGGATCACTATGAGTCAATCAGTGCTTAACCGTCATCTAACCAATAAAAGAACAGCAACAGAATAACATCATCCAATCAGTATCTTACTCCCTATGTAGTCTCTGATCCCAAGGATGAACTCATCAATGCAGAGAGAACCAAAACCAAATTTGCTCTAAGTTTGCAAAAAATGAGGTGGGCAAAAGAGGGGAAAGAACCAACCCATGGCTGCTGCTTTTCTGCCACCACCCCCTCAATAAATGCCCTAAGCCCTGCCAGGTGATCTCTCTTTACCTTCTTAGTCATTGCAAAGAATTCATTCCCTGACTGATAAGTCAGAAGCAGCTGTTAACACAATGCTGCTGATGAGTCAATGGCTGACTCAGAACCAACATTGAAAGAGAAGACAGAGTAGCAGCTGTGGCTCCTTGTTCCCTTCTGTACTATTCCTCAATTCTACTGGAATCCTGTATGACCAAGTTTACTCCTCCTTGCCTAGATAGGCAATATAGGGTAAGGAATAGTGCGTGGGTGAATTTAGATGCTTGCTTCCCCAATTAGTCTACCCCTGCACTACAATCTCTTTTCACGGGTTAATTTATTCAAGATCCTGTCCTGATTTATTGGAAACCACAGCAAAAGGAAAATTTTTCATGGAATTGCTGAGGCCTGGGCAGCTGTGGGTACAATGTTTCCTGCCATTAGACATGGAGACAGCCACCCAGAGTGACTGGGCATCTTTATTCTGAAGCGGCTCAGAATGCATGCAATCATAATTACAGATTTTAGCAAAAGTGCTTGGATACACAGATGCCAATATGGTGTCACTCCATCTTTACTACTCAGAGTGGCTTTGAAATACAACAGAAGAATGGCAGCAAAGAATTTTATTTAATCTGTTGATCAAATCTGTATAGATTTCAGCAGTTTAATTTACATGGCTTCCTCTGAGAGCAAATTTTCAGATTGTTATGTACTACCAGGCAAAGGCATACAACTATATGCAAAATATGAAGACTGACACTCTGGAAATTTATTTTGTTTCCCTTTGTATAGGGTGCAGTTAAGGAATTTTTGCTATTCCTTGACAAAGATTATACAAATAGGGCAAAGGAGATGTTTGCCGCAAAACCAGCAAACAGAATGTGAGTTTGTATTTAAAAGAAGACCAAAGTCCCTAAACAGGAGTTTAAATGAATTTCCGCACTTCATTCTATTGTTCCTCCCATTTTAAATCAGGCCTGATGTAATGTTTTTAATAGGTTTTTATTGCTTGTTTGTATGTGCTTTTATGTTGCCTGTGAGCCGCCCTGAGTCCTTCGGGAGAAGGGCGGGGTATAAATAAAATTATTATTATTATTATTATTATTATTATTATTA